>JAODAL010038844.1:0-38709 GCA_025379985.1 Phyllomedusa bahiana | reverse complement strand
GGTGGCAAAGAAAAAAAAACACGTAACGTTAGTTTTCTTTGATCACGGTATTTTTTGCCCCCCTTTAATTCCCCTGTGGTGAATATAAATTGCTTTTTTAAAAGATTTACGGGGAGCTGCGCAAGAAAAAACCGGGGTGCAAAAGTAAAAAAAAATAACGTTTTTTTTTTGGTAGAATAAATGGATTTTTTGCACCTTTAAATTTCCCCTTGGTGAATATAAAAATTTGCTGTTTTAAGATTTCCCGTGGATGCTGCGTCAATGACAATGCTGGGTGCGCAAAAGTAAAAAAACACGTAACTGTGATGTTTTCGTACGATACACGGTATTTTTGGCAACAAACAACCTGTGCTGACTACAAGATTGCTGGCTTGAAATTAACTGCAAGGTGGATATATCAACATCACAGGTGTAATGGGTAAAATTAAAATGAACACAAAACTGAATGTATACTGATACTAAAAGTGGAGTTTTGCACCTAACAAAGAGACCTGCAGTTACTAGAAATGATTGTATCCAATATAAAGTTCAGGTTTGCCGAATATCCAGGAAATATTTCAATAGCAAACTGTTAAAAATAAAGATATTCCACTACAATGTCTACACTAAGTCTTGGTGAATTTTTATCCAGTGTTTTTTTAATAGATAGAGCTTGTCTGTGTTCCCCCGCGGGGGCCCCCCCTTGATCCCACCGCCGTGAATTTACAGCGGTAGATGCTGCTTTAAAATTCTCTTGCTAACTACATAAAATCTTCAAACCTCTAATATAACTAAATTGGAAGGATCACAGCTAATAGTAGAGGTTTTTGTGTGCAAAAATTTGGCTAATTTCGCTGACTGTTTGGCCACAGGCAGAGCGCAGGTCCTATCCCTATGGGGACACTGAGAGACACTGAGGCTGAAAACAGAAACGCTGTTTTATGTAAAACGAGGTCATGATTTTTCCAGCCAATCGCAACCATACACATCCCAGTCATGACGCGCACAACATCTCACCCTGCTTATTCTGTTATCTGATTTGCTGGCCGCCAAAATTACGGGAAGCGCCGAAAAAGGCGTGATCTTAATAGATTATGCTCAGATTTTAACCTTAATTATCGCATGATCTGGAAATTTCAATCACCAGAAAAACATTGCCGATTTCAACTTTTTAAATAAAAATAGCTAAACACTAGTTTGGAGGGTTGAAGAGCGCACGTCCAACTAGTATGAAACGCTGAGAGAGACTGAGGCAGAACAGGAAGGGCTGTTCTATGTTAAAACGAGGTCCCTGTGAATTTTTCCCGCCAATCGCAACCATTACAATCCCAGTCATGACGTCGCACACACACCATCTCACCCTGCTTATTTGTAAGCTGATTGGCTGGCCGGCAAAATGTCAGGAAACGCCGAAAATGGCGCGATATTAATAGATTATGCGCAGATTTTTAACTAAATTATCGCGTGATCGAAAAAATCTGATTACCATAAAAACCTTGCCGATTTCAACTTTGTCGATAAAAATCGCTCAACACTACTAATAACAGTCTGACACTTCCTGTTCTGTACAGAAAGATTCTCAGTTGTGCTCATTATCAACACAAAGAGGATCAAACTGAAAGGAGACACCAGTGTGAATAGATAACACAGGATCCACCAGTCACAAAAGGAGATAGTCACAGTTCACTCTCTCACCTCTCTGCACACTGATTTCTTCCCAGGTCACAGAGCATGACTAGAAAACTCTCCTATAGAAGTGAATGGTACTGAGTCAGTCTTAAGTCTTCTATGTGCATGAAGCTACTGTAAAGCATCTCTCTGACTGCTGTTAAAACAGTGCAAACAAGGCCTAGTGGCCAAAGTGAAAACTGCAAGACTTAAGAATTATTAAAAAATATTGAAAGTGATATGAAAAATAAAAAAAACAGCTAAAAATTCCTAAAAAATGTGTTTAACATAAAAATGGGACTTAAACAATGACTCTTTTTTGATGACACATTCCCTTTAAGCAAATAGTTCCTCTAATTATGTTGTTTGAAAAAAAAATAAAGTAACCAGAAATTAAACTAGAGATACTGCAACCTTAGTGGAAGCTAAAAGTTACAATGGACCTCTGATAAGAGTTGGTTATTTCCCAACTAAATGATAACAGTTATCTCCCTTAGGATTTGACTGGAAACAGAATGTGTTAATTCTTAATGCAATTAAGAGCATCATTATTACATTTCATGTAGTTTACCTCTTGTTGCTTCTCTTGTCAGTTTTCATTAGCCATGTATGATGTTTAAGAGTTATCACTTGTATTTTAAACTCATGTATTGGATTATTTTTCTTTGTAATTTTTTTCTGAAAAATATACTCTTGATATGGCTAAGCAATAAAATCTAAAATTCTGAAAAAAATTGAAATGGTAATGGAAACCCACAGATATAAAGAAAAATGTACAGGACATTTAAGTATGACAGTAAACAGTATTTCTTTAAAAAAGGCAGTCTGATCTAATTTATAGCCCTTAACTTAACACCTGAATTTAATATTACATTTTAAACTGAAAATATAATGTAAGAAATAACAACACTTGAATACATTTTCTCAGTGCAGTAAATGAATTCAATGTTTGTGATGTAAAACATCAAATACATTGCTAATTTAATCTAAATGTCACTTACACTTATATAGACCCTAATATGTTCAGTCAAATAACAAAATGGCTTAAGTGGTTGTGAGAAGTATAATACATCACATAATTTTAAATACATGCATTATTCCAGCCCCAGTGTAACTAATCATCTTAATGTTATTTAGCCCCTTACCATCACAGGCAGTTTTGACCTCTATAACAGAGCCTCATTTTTCAAATCTGGCATGTGTCAATTAATGTAGGAATAACTTTTTTAATGCTTGTACCTATCCATAGGATTCAGATAATGTTTTCTCATGACACATTGTGCTTTAAGTTAGTAATACAGTTTCATTTATTTGTAAAAAAAAGTATCAAAATGTTGTGAAAATTTACAAAAAATTGCCGTTTTCAAAGTTCAAAAATTTCTGTGTGTAAGATAGATGGTTATGCCACAGAAAATATTTTATAACTTCCATTCATCGTATATCTACTGTTTGATGGCATCATTTTTAAATATGTTTTTATTTTTTTTTATGACATTAGGAGGCTTATAAATTAATTATTTTTTTTAGGGACCAATTCAGATCCTATGTGGCTTTGAGGGGTCTGTATGTTAGACATGCCAATAATTAACTCTATTTAAAAAAAAAAATCTTCACCCCTTAAAATATTTAAGACAAGTTTGTAAACCCTCTAGGCGTTTTACAAAAATGTAAACAAAGTAGAGTTAGTATTTCTAAATTTAACTTTTTTTTGCAGATTTTTATTTTAATCTATTTTTTTTAAATATAGTACATGGTAACAGGGAAATGCAACTCAATATTCTGCTGTTTTAACAAACATCCCAAATGTAGCCTTAATATATTAGACGCAAACACAGACCTCAAAATGGTAGGAGCACATAGTAGATTTTGGGCATCATTTCAGGTATGCTGACACCCTGAGGTGCTGAAGCCTAATAAACATACCTAAAAAGACCTCATTTTGGAAACTACATTCCTCAACCCCTTACCATCACAGCCAGTTTTGATCTCTCTGACAGATCTCCATTTTTTTTAAATCTGACATGTCACTTTATGTGAGAATAACTTTATGATGCTTTTACCTATCCATGTTATTCAGAGACTGTTTTCTTATGACAAATTGTGCTTTTGGTTAGTAAGATATTTCAGTCCATACAATCCTTATTTGTGAAAAATATAAAAATTTTGTGAAAAAGTTTGAAAAATTTGCCATTTGTAAGACAGATATTAATTCCACACAAAATAGTACATAACATCTACCGTATGTCTTATGTAGCATGGCAAACATTTTTAAATGTCTTTTCATTTTATTAGCAGATTAGATGGCTTAGAAATTTAGTAGTAATGTTTCATATTTTCAGGATATTTGCAACATTAATTTAAAGGGATCAGTCCAGTTCTGACATAGCTTTGAGTGGTCTGTGTGTTAGAAACTACCATATTTGACTACATCTAGGAAACTACACCCCTTAAAGTATTCAAAACAGCATTCAGGATGTTTATTAACCCATTAGGTGTTTCACAGAAATTAAGCTATGTGGTCATAAAATTTTACCTTTTTTCAAATTTTCTATTTTTATCCACTCTTTACTGGAAAACAGTGTATATGAGCACGGAAATGTAACTTAATATTGATTCCCCCAATACTACCATTTTAGAGATATCCCATATTTCGCCCTAGTGTGCTATATGGCTTAATTACATGCCTCAGAATAGTAGAACCACCTACTGGACTTTGGTGTCTCATTTTCATTACGATTTTCTTTAGGCTCCATTCACAGTCTGTGGACACCCTAAGGTGCTAAAACCTAACACCCATAAAAATACCTCATATTGGAAACACCTTAAGGAATGTATCCAGGGGTATAGTGAGTATATTGACCCAAAGGTCTTTCACAAAATTTGTTAGCGTTAGTCTCTGAAAATTGAAAAAAAAAAATTTTTCCAAATAATCTGCAATTTTAGCTGAAAATGTTTAATTTTTTCAAGGAATCCTTGAAAAAAACACCCCAACAGTTGTTAGGAAATTTATTTCTAGTTTGGCACTACCCTAGCTGTTGTTTGGGCAAATGGCTGGTGGTACTAAGAAGGGAGCGCTACTTGGCTTGTGGAACGCAGATTTTATTGGGTACCCTGTTGCATTTGCAAAGCCCCACCGTACCAGAAGTTAACTCATATTGAATTAAATACTCATCATGGTTCTCATCTAGGGGTGTATTTTGTATTTTAGGCACATAGGGGTTCCATAGTTATTTTTGCATTAAGCCATGAAAATGGAGGGAATGAAATGCAATTCTTCATTTTACAGTGTTCGCTGTGCAATATAAATGACAGGATAACTTTACTATGTGGGTCGGTACAATTACTAGAGTATAAATTGTATATATAGTTTTTATGTTTTAGTAGCTTTACATAATTAGAAATACATTAATGGAAATGCATTTATAAAAAATTACGTTTCTATGTTGTCATAGTCTGACAGCAATCATTTTTTTTTCTTTATATGGAGCTGAATAAGTACTTGTTTATGAGTTGATGTTTTTATTGCTATCATTATGAGGTTCATATGACATTTTTATCACTTTTTGTCAAGGTTTTTGTTAGGCATTTTGAATAAAATACAGCAATCCTGGTAGTGTTTTTTATTTTTATTTTTTACAGGGGTTCCTTAGTTCCGTAGAAATTACATGCTAGCTTTACTTAGCAAGTCCATACAATTACAGTGATACCCAATTTTTATATTTTTTATGCTTTACTGCTTTTACACAATAAACACAAAATAACACTTTATTTAACACCTTACTGCCACAGTCAGTTTTGACCTTCCTTACAGAGCTCCATTTTTGAAAACGAACATGTGTCACTTTATGTGAGAATAACTGTTTGCCACCCACTCTGGGCGCAACGGAACTAGCGGGGACACAAGTGCGTCCGCAGCCCGGACCAGGGGCTGCAGCGCTGCTCGTGACAGTACCCCCCCTGTGGTCTCCCCCTCCGTGTGGCCTGAAGAAATCTCTGAAGCAACCCTCGGTCCATGATTTTGTTCTCCGGCTCCCAAGATCTTTCCTCAGGCCCGAACCCCTTCCAATCAATAAGAAAATGACGTTTCCCACTGATAGTCTTCATGGCCAGAATTTCCTTCACTTCAAAGACATCTGAGGTATCGGCCACCGGGACAGGAGGTGACACCCTCGGGGAATATCTGTTCAAAATAACTGGCTTAAGCAGAGAAACATGGAAGGAGTTCGGGATTCATATTGTGGGGGGAAGCCGGAGCTTTTAGGCCACTGGGTTGATTTTCTTCAGGACCACAAAAGGACCGAGGTAACGGGGACCCAATTTGTAGGACGGGATCTTCAGACAGATATATTTGGAGGGTAGCCAGACCTTATCCCTGGGAGCAAGCGAGGGAGGAGACCTCCTGTACTTATCCACTCATAACTTCATCCGGGCGGAGGCCTGATGCAGAGATCGCCGAGTGTTGTTCCAAACGGCCTTCAGGTCACGGACCAAGGTGTCCACTGCAGGGACATCAGAGACTGATGACAGTGGGAGGGGTGGGCAGGGATGTAGTCCATAAACCACAAAAAAACGGAGAAGTGCCCGCAAACACCGAGTCCAGCGTAGTAAGTGATTTCCGCCAAGGGTAACAAGCTTGACCAATCGTCCTGCTGAGCCGACACAAAATGGCGTAAATAATTCTCCAGGATCTGGTTGACTCTTTCCACCTGCCCGTTGGTCTGCGGATTGTAAGCAGAGGAGAAGTCCAGATCCACTTTAAGCTGGAAACAGAGGGACCACCAGAATCCGGAGTCAAACTGTACCCCGTGATCCGAGACAATGTCTCGAGGAAGGCCATGCAAACGGAAGACATGTAGGAAGAAGAGGGTCATGAGACGAGGCGCGGACGGCAACTCGGGCAGTGGTACAAAGTGCGCCATCTTTGAAAATCGATCAACGATGACCTAGATGACGGTATTACCAGCAGACAGCGGAAGATCCGTAATAAAGTCCATGGCAATATGGGACCATGGGCGGTCCAGGATGGGCAATGGTAGAAGCAACCCCATAGGCTTGAATTGGGATGTTTTGCTGCGGGCACACGAGGAACATGATTCCACAAAGTCCTTGACATCCTTGACAAGGTCAGGCCACCAAAAGTAGGGGCCTATAAGCTGAGCCCTCTTTCGTATTCCCGGGTGACCTGCAATCCAAGAGCCATGACCCCACTTCAGGATTCTCCCCCGAATTGCAGGACGTACGTAAGTCTTGCCAGGAGGTATTTGCCGGAGATCCACCGGGGCCACAGTGATCAGACGGTTAGGAGGAATGATGTGACAGGGAGGAGACTCCTCACTCACGACATCCGAAGCCCGCGACAGACGCATCCTTGATGTTCTACTCGGCCATGCAGAAATGGATCACAAAGTTGAACTGAGAGAAGAAGAGGGACCAACGAGCCTGCCAGGGATTAAGGCGCTGAGCCGTCTGGAGGTACGCCAGATTCTTGTGATCCGAGTAGATGGTGATCGGATGGCGAACCCCCTCAAGAAGATGGCGCCATTCTTCAAGGGCCAATTTAATGGCCAACAGCTCGCAGTCTCCAATAGTGTAGTTCTTTTCGGCAGGAGAGAACTTTTTAGCAAAGAACCAACAAGCGATAGACTTTACCTTGGAATCCCGCTGGGAGAGCACCGCCACTGCTCCTACTGAAGACACATCCACCTCCAGGAAGAATGGTTTTTCGATGTCCGGACGAGACAGGATAGGTGTCGATGCAAAAGCTGCCTTGAGCCGGGAGAATGTTTCTTCAGCTGCCTGTGGCCACAGCCTAGGATTGCCCGTGTTCTTAGTCAGGGCCACAATAAGAGCCACAAGTGTCAAAAAATTAGGAATAAAATGGCAGTAATAATTGGCGAAGCCCAAGAACCGCTGGATAGCCTGAAGGCCGGCCGGACGAGGCCACTGCAGGATGGCAGATAGTTTGGCCGGGTCCATTTGAAGTCCATTTGACCACGCAAGAATGTAAGAGGTCCCTGAACATCTCGTTAATGAACCCCTGAAACACCTCAGAGGAATTGCAGAGGCCGAAGGGCATAACTAAATATTCGAAATGCCTGTCCCGGGTGTTGAATGCTGAAGGCAGAAACTTGAGCTTGCACTCCGGAACTAGAGATGACCTGTATTGCCATGGTCAGACGGGGAGAGAGACTGTTCATACCTAGGGACGCCTCTCCCAAGTGCCCTAGGTGCGTGCGTTTCCCGGACGTGGACGAAGCGGACAGTCCCTCAGAAAGTGCTCCGGACTGGCGCAATACAGACACAGATTCTCTGTGCGACGTCGGGATCGCCCCTGTACCGAGAGTAGAGCACGGTCGACTTGCATGGGCTTCTCACCAGGGTGCTGTGGAGGCGGCAGAGGAGGCTTCTGGAACACCGGAGCCAAGCGTGAAAGCCGACGAGGTCGACCCGAGTCACGTTCCTGACTGAGCTCTGTCTCTCAGTGAATCGTTCGTCAATACGCGTGGCCAGGTGGATCAATTCTGTGAGGGAAGCCGGAAGATCCCTCGTGGCCAAAGCATCCTTGACCCTGCTGGAAAGGTCCTTCTTGAAAGTTGCGCACAGGGCGGCCTCATTCCAAGTTAGCTCCGAGGCCAGGGTGCGGAACTGAATGGCGTAGTTCCCAACTGAGGAATCTCCCTGACACAAGTTCAGGAGTGCGGTCTCCGCTGACGAAGCCCGTGCCGGTTCCTCGAAGACACAACAAAATTCTCTAAAAAAGGCCTGTAGATCACCCTTCACCGGATCATCCCTGTCCCAGAGAGGAGTTGCCCATGCCAGAGCCTTGCCAGAGAGCAGACTGAGGACGAACGCCACTTTCGCCCATTCAGACGGAAACTGATCGGCTATCAGTTCCACATGCATGGAACACTGAGTAATAAATCCCCTACAAAGCTTCGGGTCTCCATCAAACTTCGTGGGGAGCGATAACTGGAGCTTGTGTCCCACAGAGGTGGGTGAGATGGCAGGTGCAGGAACGGGTGGAGGAGGTGACGGAGACTGCCGCTGAGAAGCAATGAGCTGTTGCATCAAGGTCGTTAGTTGATCTAACTGTTGCGCCTGTTGTGCCAGCTGCTGAGATTGCTGGGCAATGATAGACATAATATCTTCCAAGCTAGGCAACGGCACCTTGGCGGGATCCATGGCCTATTCCAACTGTAACGGGCTGGGATAGTGGATCCACTGGACCGCCGCAAACGGTGGTACTAGCCACACCAGGGAGCGAAATCTAAATGGATCCCGGTTTTCACCAGACCCCGCCGCAAGGCATGTTGGACTTTCCGCGGCGGGATTCCACCAGGTCGCTACCCCTGATGTGGCTTTCTTGCGGAGGTGGCCAAGGCACAACGTTGTATAGAAGTAGCAGGCAAACTCATAGTCGGGGTCGGGTCAGAAGGTCAGGGCAGGCAGCGGAGGTTCGTAGTCAAAGAACAAGCGCAAATGGAACTGGTACACAGGATAGGCGACACAGAATAATTGAAGGCTTCCTCTCATAGGTACTGGCGCTATGGAATCGGAAGAGTAAAGGAAGAGGTGGAGCTCTTATATAGGGTCAGCAGCCGGCACTCCCAATTACCGGTGAGCTGGCCCTTTAGATCTGACAGAGTCGGCACGGGTGCACCCTAAGGAGCGGGGACGAGCGCACCGGCCGGCAGACAGCTGCAAAGGAGCAGGAGCGCGGTTAGGTGAGCAACCCACCCCGGGAGCAACGGGACTAGCGGGGACACGAGTGTGTCCGCAGCCTGGACCAAGGGCTGCGGCGTTGCTCGTGACACCAGTTCTGATGTGTCTTTGAGGGGCCTGGATGTTAGACACTGCCATAAATATCTAAGATACTACACCCAGTGTTTACGAATTTTGTTAACCCTGTAACAGAAATGAGTGGAGGTGGAACTTCAAAATTTCACTTCTTTTTTGCAGATTTTCAGTTTTTATCCATTAATCACTGGAACACAGTAAATGTGACCAGGAAAATACAACTTAATATTGATTCCTTAGATTCTTCTGTTTTCGGAGACATCCCATATGTGGTCCTAGTATACTATTTGGCTCAACCACAAGCCTCAGAGTAGGAGAAGCACCTACTGGACTTTTGGGTATCATTTTTTGTACGTTTTTATTTAGGCGCCATTTCAGATTTGCAGTCACCCTAAGTTGCTAAAACTTATTAAACATCCCTAAAAAGACACCATATTGAAAACTACACCCCTTAAGGAATATATCCAGGGGTGTAGTGAGTATGTCGACCGGACAGGTACTTCACAAATTTTTTAGCATTAGGCGGTGAAAATAAAAACAAAAAAAAAATTCCAACAATCTGCAATTTTAGCTGAAAATGTTTAATTTTTACAATGAGTCCTGGAAAAAATCATCCCAAATTTTGTTACGCAATTTCTTTCAAGTTTGGTAGTACCTTGTATATGGGTGTAAACTGTTTTCTTAAGGAACACAGATTTCGATGGGTGCCATGTCACAGGTGAAACCTTCCAGATGTTGACCAATTTTGGTTTCAACCTCCCTCATGGGTCTCCTCTAAAGGTGTATTGTGCATTTTGGGCGTACAGGTGTTCCATAGTTTTTTTAGCATTTTGCCTTGTTTGAGATGAAAGTTTAGCGGGGAGGCCGGGTCTTGGTAGATTTGCAGTGGTCTGATACTCCTTCCATTTCAATATGATCGCTTGCACAGAGCTCCTTGTTTCCTATATGTTTAGAGGACCCAATTAAGGTGCCAGAATATTGTACATTTTTACAACGATGACTCTCTGCTATTCAGCACTGCTATGTGGGTTCATGTATATATAATTGGGTCCTCTAAACATATAGGAAACAAAGCAGCTACTCTAGCTGCTGCAACTATTGTTACACCAATTGGTCTGACCCTTAGGAGCCTCACCAATCCTAAAAAAACAAAAGCACCGCAGCATTGTTTTGGTGCTGCTTCCTTTTTACTGTTTTTCCATGCACCGCTGCTTTCCCATTGAATTGATGTGTAAATATGATATATTCTGGATAAGTAAGAAATGACTATATGAGAGCTATGACTGGGCGGTTAACATACAGGGTTACAGTTTGTTTAGAAAAGATTGTAAAAATAAGACAGGTTGAGGCGTGTGTCTTCATATAAAATCTCATCTAAAGCCAACAATGGGAAGATATGGATACAGGTAATGAACACATGGAATCATTATGGGTAGATATACAGGGGGTAATAACAATAATAAAATTCTATTAGGGGACTGTAATAGGCCACCAAATATAACAAAATCCATGGAAGATGTACTGCTCAGAAAAATAGATGAGGCAGCTAATCAAAAAGAGGCTGTTTTTATGGACACTTCAACTACCCAGCCATAAGTTAGGAAACTGAAACCTGTGGCTCTTATAAAGGAAACAGGTTTTTGTCAATTACTGAAGATGGTTCTACCTGCAGGATCCAACTAGAAGGAAGGCCCTTCTGGACTTAATATTGACTAATAAACCTGACCTGATTGACCTGATAAATAAACAAAGGTTAAAGTTGGGGGGCACCTAAGAAATAGTAAATTTACATTTATTCTTAAATATAGTATTTTGTCGCGGAGCCCTAAACCACATTCATTGGGACAAGTTCTTAAAAAATAACAGAAAATAAATGATTGATGTTTAGAAAGATCTTAAGCACTGAGACAATATATAACAAAAAGAAAGCATTTCAGTTGCTTAAACAGGTGGGCAGGTAAGAAGCACTAAATAATTATAAGGCAAAAGGAAAATATAAAATATGTAAAATAGTAATAAAGATAGCAAAGCTGGAGACAGAAAGACATATTGCCAAAGAGAATAGAACTAACCCCCAAATATTTTTGAACCCCTCAACGACATTTGACATACCTACTGTATACATCATGGTTAGTGTTGAGCGATTACGTTGGCCATCGACATCGGTCGATGGTCGATAGTCGACCATCATCGACAAGATATTCGATAGTCGATGGGAGATTATGATCGATGACCATTAAAGTCTATGGGAGTGCAACAACACCTTCATTCTTACACCCAAACAGGGCTGGAGAAGCTGGAATTAACATCCACAACAGTCAAATGGATACGTGCTACATCTTAGGCAACACACTTAGGTTATAAAAGCCACAGAAAAAAAATCACACACCACTCACTATCCCTGTCTTGCACCACAGCATGAGCCCCAAACCTGCATGACCCCCAGATTAAAAAGTGCCAGAAGGCAGTATGATTTGAACTATCATCTTACTTGAACTGGACATTGAATATCCCTGTCCTGGAACGCAGCATGAGCCCCAAACCTGCATGACCCCCAGATTTAAAAGTGCCGGAAAAAGGAGTCTTTCAACCACCATTTTAGTTTCACTGGACATAGACTATCCCTGTCCTGGGCCACAGCATGAGCCCCAAACCTGCATGACCCCAGATTAAAAAGTGCCGGAGAAAGGAGTCTTTAAACACCATTTTAGTTTCACTGGACATTGACTATACTGTCCTGGCCACAGCATGAGCCCCAAACCTGCATGACCCCAGATTAAAAAGTGCCGAAAAAAGGAGTCTTTTAATCACCATTTTAGCTTCACTGGACATTGACTAACCTGTCCGGGGCCACAGCAGCCCCCCAAACCGCTCCCCCCAATTTAAAAAGTGCCGGAAAAAGATCTTTCAACCACCATTTTATTTTACTGGACATATACTGTCCCGTCCTGGTAGCGCTTCCCCCCTCCGTATGGGGCGGCCCCAATTGAGCTTCACTTGGAAATACTGGTTTAACCTCCTTTTAACCCAGGTGCCCTTTTTTTTTGGCATTCTTTTCCTTTTTACTCAACGGCGGAGGAAATTGTCTCTGTACTTTGCTCTGCCGTGTCCATCCCATGCCTCTGAATAACCACATCGGTCAATTTTTCCTGACCCCCCTTGTACATTTCAAGAATTTTTTTAACCACATTTTGTACATGCAATTTTTTTTAGTATTTTTTAATTCTAAAAAACACATTTTAAAAAGGGAGGAATCCCCATGTCTTTTTTCTTTTTTTTAATTGTATTAAAGGGTTTCCAATACAGGGAGCAAACATTTAAGATCTTGCAAAAAAAAGTCATTTTTCAATATTTCCATTAACTGTCCACCTATTCCTGTTTCTGACACACCACACCCTTGACCACCTTGGCAAAATTTGAAAACAAATGTTGTTAAAACAACATTTTTAAAAAAAAACCTGTATATAGCTGCTTACGCAAAATGCCCCCCAAAAAAATTTAAAACTACCCATGACCACTTTTGACAATTTGGGAAGAACAAATTCTTTAAAACAACAATTTTTTATAATAACCTGTAGTATACTGCAAAACCAAAACCCCCAAAAATTAAAAGCGACCCTTAAACCCCTTTTTTGACAATTGTGAAAATAGTGTTGACGTTTGGGGTTGGCTATCAAGATCGATCGATATCATAGGGGGGGGCCCCCACGATAATTTTTATATGAGCATCGAAAGCGCATGACCTTTTAAAGTCTATGGAACAACAACACCTTCATTTTTACACCCAAAAAAGGGCTGGGAAGCGAAATTAACATCCAAAACATCAAAGGGATACTGTACACTTACAACACACTTATTTATAAAAGTCACAGAAAAAAAGTCACAGACCATTTCATCCCTGTCTTGTACCACACCAACCCTTAAACCCCAAACCACCCACAAATTAAAAAGTCCAAAGCAGTAATGATTTGAACCATCAGTTACTGAACGGGGACTTTGAATATCCCTTCCTGAACGCAGCAGACCCCAAAAACCCTCATGACCCCCACATTTAAAAAGTGCCGAAAAAAAGGAGTCTTTCAACCCCCATTTAGTTGAACTGGACTTTGACTATACCTTCCTGGGCCACAGCACGCCCCAAAACCCACATGCCCCCCAAAAATTTAAAAAGTGTCGGAAAAAAGGATCTTTCAACCACCATTTTATTTTTCACTGGACATTGACTATCCTGTCCGGGGCCACACATGACCCCAAACCTGCATGACCCCCACATTTAAAAGGGGGCCGGAAAAAGGATTTTAAAAACCACCATTTTAGTTTCACGGACATTGACAAAATTCCGGCCACAGCAGGGCCCCCAAACCTGCATGACCCCCACATTTAAAAGTCCCGAAAAAGGAGTCTTTAAAACCCACCATTTTATTTCACTGACATTGACTAACCCTGTCCGGGCCACACATGACCCCCCCCAAAAACCTGCATGACCCCCACATTTAAAAAGGCCAAAAAAAGGAGTTTTTCAACACCATTTTATTTTTCACGGACATTGACTATCCGTCCTGGCCACACATGACCCAGCCGGATTTACAGTGGTGCGGTAAAACCCCGGGCGGCATCCGCTCTATTAACACCAGGTTAAAATGCCCTGATACGCAAAAAACGAAAACTGTCGTCTGAAGCGAGTGCGGAACGGAAGTTAAACCCACCTTCCTCTGTACACATCAATACCGGGGGTACGTTTCCCCCCTCCGAAAGAGGGGGGCCCAATTGACTTCACTTGGGGAAATACTGGGGGTTTTAACGCTCCTGAACACCCGGGTTCCTTTATTTTGGGCATTCTTTTCTCTTTTTACTCAACTGCTGGGGAAAGGGCTTGTACTTTGTTCTCTGTCCGGCCCATATCCATGTCCCTGAATAACCTACATCGGGTCAAGTTTTCCTTACCTCCCTTGACAATTCAAGGAATTTTTTTAACACAAATTTTGTACTCAATTTTTTTTATACTTTAATCAAAAACACATTTTAAAAATAGAGAACCCCACCACCCTTTGTTTCTCTTTTTTTTCATTGTATTAAAGGGGTTTTTCTAAATACAGGATTGAAGCTATTTAAAGATCTTGAAAAAAACAATCATTTTGCAATAGTGTCCTTTAACATTTCCCCACCTATTCCTTTTCTGACAGCACCATCACCCTTGACCACTTTTTACAATTGTGGAAGAAAAAATTCTTTAGAAACAACATTTTTAGATAGGACCTTAGTGTAGCTGCATGCCCACAGCAAAACCCCCCAAAAATTCAAAGCATACCCTTGAGCCATTTTTGGTCAATTGTGAAAACAAATTCTGTTAAAACAACATTTTTTAAATAGGCCCGTAGAAATAGTGCATGTCACAGCAAAACCCCCCAAAAATTCAAAGCATGCCCCTTGGGGCCACTTGTCAATTGTAAGAAAAAATTTCTTTAAAAAACAACATTTTTTTATAATAGGACCTGTATACTGCGCATTTCAAAGCAGCATGCCCCAAAAAAAATTAAAAAATACTTCTCAGCCACTTTTAAAAAAAATTGGAGGGAAAATCCCACTTAAACCACATTCCCGTTACAAGGACCATGATTTTTGCTTACTCACAGCACATGACCCAAAAAAAAATTTTATAAATATACTTCTCAGCCACATTAAAAATTGTGGGGGGAAAATGCCACTTAAACCACATTTCGACAAAGGCCCATAATTATAGCTGTATCTCACAACAACAGCCCCCAAAAAAATTAAAATTGCTTCCACCACTTTTAAAAATTGTGGGGGAAAAATGCCACTTAAAAAGTCACTTTTCTGTTCCAAAGGGACCATAAATTTTTCTGTATCTCACAGCAACATGACCTAAAAACCCATTGACAAGCGAAAACTTTTTAAGAAAAGGATAAATGGAATACGTTTTTGTCATAAAACCTTCTGTTTTTTACATCCCTCACAAAAAACCCACAAAAGAACTTTGGGAAAAGAAATAAAAATTTGCAGTAAAAAGATCTTTTAAAAAAAAATTTTTTAAAGAGACCATTTCTGTTTGAAAAGGAATGTGAAAGACGGAAACTAATCGGTGACCTCGGCTTTGGGGGCCACAACATCATCAGAGATCCTCCTGATTCATCTTTATAAAAGTCAAACGATCCACTTTACTGGGGAAAACCCGGATCTTTTTTTGTAATGACCCCTCCAGCTTGCGAAGGTCCGCTCAGATATGACCTGGCTGCTGGGGCAGGACAACCCTCTATGCGTGACGAGCCAGCTGGGGCCATCGTCCTTTTGGAACCCAAAGCAAATTGGGTCCGAACACATGCAAAAACAGGGTGTTGAGACCGATTTTCGTGCACCATGATCTTAGCGATCTCTTGGGGTTGGGTTGTGCCCCATTGCATGCTCGTGAGGGGTAAAAAAGATTGCCAAGGGCACCCCTTAGGCTTTTCCACCTTGCCTCGCGCCGCTACGCCTCTTGGCACTCTACTGCTGTCACTCGCTGATTTGTTCCACCGGACATTTGCGAACTGAACAGACGCAACAGATGTCTCCCGTTGATCAAACAGCAAGGGTTTCCTTTCCTGCATTTTACCTCTATTTGGGTGGGTGGAAGGAAAATGCGATTTTTGTTTTTTTCCGGGGGTCCAGGGGGTGGCCCCCCCCATAACTGTTTTCATTTGATCCTTAATGCGAGGGTCAGTTTGGGGGAAAAGGGGCACCAAGCACTATGTGAAGATGGAGCCTTATTTCCCAAGCCCCTGGGGCGAGGGGGACTGCAAACTGATCTTTCCCCACTTTCCCCCTCCCCTCAAATTCGCGCCACCCTTTCCAAGGCGGGACTCGGGGAACATCGGGGTCTAGGAATACCCTCCTCCTCCTCCTCCTCCCTGCCTCTGGCACACTTCCAAAAACAGCCCTACTTGCCCGAATGATCACCCTGAAGCTGAGCGCTACCTTGAAAACTCTGGACCCCCAACCACTGCCTAAAAAGACCGAGAAATTGTGAAACGTCGGGGGTGGGGTTTGACGGAGAGAAACTCCTGTCCGCATCTTGTCCGTCTCCTCCCCCTCGCTGGGGGACCGTTTTTTTTAAGTGTCCAACTCGTTCCAAACTAAGATCAAAACCAAATGCTCATCTGACAAGGGCTTGTCCCCCACTGACCTTTTGGTCTTCTTTAAAACGGCAAAAGGTGCAAAACTCTTTCACCTGCCTCCACCCGTTTTTCAACACCCCCAGGGCCACCGCGCTTGTTCAGGCCATTTCACTTTGTACTGCGTAATGCATTTCCTGCGCCAAATGCTGGAGCTTTGAGGGTGAATTCCACGGTTGCCACGTCAAAATGAGACGTTACGGGGAGGGCCGACGACGCGCAACCGCCAGGGGGACGAAGCAGGGGGCGAATGGGGGAAATGCAACTCAGACCCCAGCCTTTTTCACAGGCAGTCCAGCCCGGGGGGTCTCTTTAGAAATTTTCGGACGACAAGGTTCATGACATGTCCAGGCAAGGGGTGTGCTCCAGCCTCCGACTTAAGGGGGGCCAGCAGATTTTTCCCCTTATCGCACACCACCTTCCTGGCACAAGGTTCTTGTCACTCAGCCAGCATCATCTCGTTTCTAACCGTCCACAGCTTTCCCACCTGTGTGTGGACGGTCTCCAAGGAATTTAATTTCAACACGGCCCGTGTCTCTGGGGACGTGATCCACCAAGGACCTTGGGGGGAAAAAGCCCGCACCAACCCTGCTTACAGTCCCATGTGTCGGTTCAGATGGCTTTTTTCCGCCACAGAAGCAGACAACACGTTAAATTTAGATGACACATCTGGGCCCGGGGAGGGACGGCTTTTCTGGCAAAGAAAAACCTGCTCCATCTGTTATTTGGGGGGAGGGAAGGGGCCCTGACGGGGGGAACCCTCTGTGTCCCCCAGACGGAAAGGCAACTTTCCAAGCCAAAAGCCTAGCAAGCCGACATTCAGGGTTTGGCTTTGGGATGGTTTTTGGGTTTAAAATGTTTCTTTTGCTCCCAAACCTGGGAAACAGAAGGCCCGGCTCTAGATTTGGCCGCTGTATGGCTGCGCTAATCAAACTGGGGGAAGGAGAAGGGTAGGATGGGGCCCTTGGTTTCTGGGGGTACTTCGGCACGGTGAAAACTAAGCAGGGTATCCCCCGATCTGACTCGAGGGGGGGACTGAGGGAAAGCTTGGTGGTGGGGGAAAAGGGGCGGAGACAGAGGGGGGGACAGTGGTTGGGGGCCCGGCGGCGGTCCGGCCTTTTTTTGCCAAGTGTTTTTCCCCCTTTTAACTCAGCTTCGCTGCATGTACTAGACATGTTGGGGGTGGTTAACCACCTAAGGGTTTTTGCCTCTACTATCTTTACGCAAAGGCCATATGACATCGCTGGGTAATCAAGGCTTGCTCAAAAAGGCCCCGCTTGAGAGGGCCCGACCTTTTTGACGGGGATAAGCAGGCGTGGGTTTTTCGCTGACCCTGGCTGGGGGAATCATTCAGGGCTTCTGCACCCCCCCCCTCCCCTTTGTGGCGGAACCGGTACGACACTACCCAATCGTCTTCCTCCTCGTCCAGTGGATAACGCTCGCAAGCAAATTCTGCTGAAAAAACCACTTGGGTCACAATGCTCATCCCCCATCAACCGGGGCTTGCGTCCCCGACTTTCCATCCCGAAACTGCGGGGGACAAGCAAGGGGGACTGCAAAAGGGGTTGCCGACCGCCCCGGGATTTTTGCCGATTGACCGACTTCCTTTACCTCCTCTGAGGGATCAGTAACTGGGGGTCAAGCAGAAAAATCATCCTCTTTGGCCTCTTTATCTTTTTAAAATGCCTTTACCCCAACCGCATTTTTTTCATCAAAGAGGTCTTCAGAAAATGGATTATCCACAGTGGGGGGTACAAGATTTTACATTTGGGCTGCTTCATGTTGGAACGGTTTTCTGGTGATGCTGATGATGACATTTGTGGCCGTACGCGAGGGCCGGGGGGGAAGACTCTAATGCAGGTTGCATTAACCCCGAAGGACAGATTGGCGACGAGTTTGTTACTTAATTCAAGGGCCCTTACCCACATGACAGGCCTGACGGTCCTGCAACTAACGATCCGCTGGCATCGTGTTTCGCCACAAATGGGAAGAGCACCTTTTCCGTACCTCTACTCCCTTCCTACCCCCCCTTTTTCTCGCTTACCACCGAATTTCGCTCCATGTTCAGAAATATAAAATTTGAGAAGGTATGGAAAGTTTTTTAAAGTCTCTTTTTAAAAGACGGGAAAAACAAAGCTATTCTAAATCCTCAATCAAAAAAAAAATTCTGATTTCAAATTAACTGCAAATAGATCTATCAACAAAGCTGGGCCTGCCCAAAGTGAAAAAACACG
The DNA here is from genome assembly GCA_025379985.1 of Phyllomedusa bahiana. Lineage (NCBI taxonomy): Eukaryota > Metazoa > Chordata > Amphibia > Anura > Hylidae > Phyllomedusa > Phyllomedusa bahiana. The sequence continues at coordinate 19,862 of JAODAL010038844.1, read as the reverse complement.
TATCAAAAAATATTTGGGTAAAAAAAGGATTTTGGCACCCATCAAATTCCCTGTGGTGACCACAAAATTGCTGTATTATAATTTAACTGCAAAGTAGATCATCAACAAAACGGCCGCGCCAAAATGAAAAAACACGTATCTGAAATTTTTTCGGATAATAAAAGGTATTTTTTTGGCACCTATCAATTCACCCTTTTAACTAAACCCAAATTCTGGATTCAAAATTTTAAAGCAAGGGGGCTCTATCAAAAATCTGGGCGGCAAAAGTGCAAAAAAAAAACCTATCGTAATTATTCATAATAAAAAAAAGGGGATTTTTTTGGCATCTTTCGATTCCCGGTGACTACAAAAATTCTGTATTCACATTTAGTCAAGGGGCCCAATGAAAAGGTTGGCCCAAAGTAAAAAACACGTACTTAATGTTTTGATAAAAAAAAAATATTTTTTTGCACCTATCAAATTCACCGTGGGGACTACAAAAAATTCAGTATTCACATTTAAACAAGGTCCTCAATGAACAAAGCGTATTGCGCCAAAGTAAAAAACACGTATCTTTAAGTTTTTTCGGATAAAAAGGGATTTTTTGGGAACCCATCAATTTACCCCGCTCCCCCCCTCCCCGTGACTTTAACAGCGGTAGGCTCCTTTAAAATTTTCCCACCCAATCATAAAATCTTCCAATCTCTAATCTAAATAATTGTAAGGATCACAGCTAACAGTAAGCTTTTTTCCCGTGAAGAAATAGAATAATTTTACTGATTTTTTTGGACACAGGCAAGCCACGTCCAAAGCAAAAGGCTGCAGACAGAGGGGAAAAAGAAAGGGCTGTTCATTAAAACAGGGCTGTGATTTTTTCCCCGCCAATCGCAAACCATACACATCCCCTTCATGACGTCGCACCACAACTCACCCGCCATTCTGTAAGCTATTTGCTGGCCCCAAAAAAGACAGGGAAACGCCGAAAATCACGATCTTAATAATATCACAGATTTTAACCTAAATTATCGCATGATCAAAAAAATTTCGATCACCTTTAAAAACTGGGGCCCGTTTTCCAAAACTTTTCGATAAAAATGGGCTCAACACTAACCCTGGGGGGGAAAGGGGGTTTTTCCGCAATTTTACATATGCTTTTACGTCATTAGGATCATGAAAGCTCACAAGTGGAGCTTGCACAATTGCAGCATGGAATCAGCTGTATATTAAAGCTGGCTCCATGCTGTATCGCCGACCACATGAGATTAACCCCTTAGCTACTGTGAACAATCACGATTTCAGCAGCTAAAGGAAAGACAGAAGGAGGGGGCTCCCTCTGTCCCCATCAGCACTGCTGCAATATAAGTGCAGCTGCTTATGGCTTCCATGAGAGCCCGGAAGTTTAACAAAGGCTTCGGGGCGGGCCCTTATGTAACTATGCCTGCTAAAACCCGTGGGCATATTTGATTGACGGGTTTGCCATGGAGAGCCATACACGGGCAGAAAATACTGGGGGGCTCTCTCCATTGTAACAGTGATCTAAATTTAAATATACAAGCTCCAATGGGGACAAGTAAAAAAAAAGGAAAAATGCAAAACAGAAAAAACAAATTTTAAAAACACAAACACAAAAAAATAAAATAAAAACACATACACCACCCTTCTTTCCTTTACAAACACCAATCATCCCTAAAGAGATAAAAGCTAAATAAAATACACATATTTGGTATCGCCACATAGATAACAACCTACCCTATACATCTGTCACGGAACAAAGAATTGTAGTTTTCGTTCATCCCGCAGCAGATAAAATGGAATACAAAATGATCAAAAAGTCATATAAAAGTGGTAACAATGAAAACAACAGTTCATCCTACAAAAACAAGCTCTTACACAGCCCCTTTTAAATTGGGGAAAAAAATAAAGGTTTTTCAGAATCACATTGCTTTATATAATGAAAACATTTTTTAAAACAATTGAGCATAAAAAAAATCTATATTAGTTGGGTATTGCCATAATCATATTGACGCACAGAGTAAAACTAACTTAGTAAAACCCAACTTTTCAATGTATAAAGGGGGGACGCTGTTAAAAATAAAAAAAAAAAAACATTTCTAAAGGGTTTCAAATATTTTTTTTCACTCTGGGGTTTTTAAAAAACAGATTTTAAAAGCCATCAAAAGACCCTTTTCCCTCCAAAAATTTTATCAGTAAAAACGGTCAAACCCCATCCCGCAAAAAAAAAATGGGATACACAGTTCCGTACATAGAAAAGTAAAATAATTATGGTTCCCAGTAAAATAGTTATGGCTATGCAAAAATGTGTTTTCCCCTTTGAATAAAAGAGTTTTTATTATGTAAAAAAACAGTAAAAAAAATAAAACAAAAAATACAAATTATTATCGTAAAAATCGCACCGACCTGCTGAGTATACTGGCATGTTTATTTACACTGTACCAGGACAGCTATAAAAAATTTAAATTAAAAACATTACCAGGGTTGCTGCATTTTATTCAAAACGAATCACAAAAACCTGATGAAAAGTGATCAAAGCGTTATATGAACCCCATAATCATACCAATAAAATTGTCAATTCATCCCAAAAAAACAAGCCCTTAATCAATGCCATATACAGAAAAATAAAAAAGTTATGGCTGTCGGGCTATGACGACATTAAAACACAATTTTTTATAAACGCATTTCTATTTTGTAGAAGTAATACAACATATAAAAGCTATATAAATTTATATTCTTGTAATTGTACCAATACGCATAATACAGTTATCCCTTCATTTATACCACATGGCGAATGCTGTAAAATGAGGCCCAAAAAAACAATGGCGGAACTGCATTTCTTTCGCTCCATTTGTATGGCCCAATGCTAAAATGTATCTATGTGCCCAAAATGCATAATACACCGTTAGGTATTGTGGGAAAAGAGCTAGAAGCCAAAGAAACCCTCAAATTGGAGTTAAAATCGTCAATTTGCTTCAGACTCACCGAGGTTTTGAAAAGCAAAAGTGAGATTAGCTAAACCAGCAAAACTCATCTGCATACACTTTTTCAGATTTTTGGGCCCCGGAACGGGTACAAGCAAGTTTGGCTAACGGGTTTTGGGTTTGGGAGGCAATGAGGGGCTCAAAAAAGAGGATTATCTCCCCTTTTTGGGGAAGCACCATATGGGTTTTGTGGGGGGGAATTTTTGCACCCAATTAACATCCCATATCAAAAAAGGGCCTTTTAGGGGAAAGAGCTAGAACCCCCCCCCAATCCCCCTCAAATTGGATTTTACAAATCCTAAAATTTGCTTCTGACCCCACTGATTTCTTTGGAAAGCAAAAGGGATGTGCTTCCCCTTGGACCTTTCTTCGCCTTTACACTTTTGGGACCTTTCCCCTTTCCTGCAAACAAACCTTTTCATCCCCCAGCACCCACGGATTTGGGGCCCCATGCCTGGATCTCCTCAAAAAAACCCCCTTCAGAAAAAGAAACTTTTTGCATCTCTCACTCCTGCAAAACGTCCTCTCTAGCATTCTCTCTGTTGTTGCCCCCCGGGGGTTCATCCTGGGCCCCCTCCCTTTTTCTTTTCTACACTTTTGGTCCTTTGGGTCAACCCCATAAGCATCACACGGCTTTTTAGCACCACCTGTATGCGACGACATCCAATTTTTAAAATTCCCGGGCCCCAAAGAGATTAACTCTCTACTGCCCCCAGACCCCAGACTGTTTACCTCCAAAACCCCAATTCCCCCCTCCATCTCCAAAAAGCAAAAATGTAGAAAAAATTTAAACCCATTTTTCCCATCGCCCCACTCAAACCACCACCCCCCCCTGATCTCTCTAACGCAGTAAAACAGCTCAAACGCTCTCACCGATCTCGCAAGTCCCTGCCTTTTGGATAACCTTTTAAAATTCCCTTTTCCTTCAACCCCAAAAAAATCCAAACCTGAAACCTCTCCCCTGCTGCCCCACCTAAAAAATTTTTTTTAACAAAATCTATCTTTCCTGAACCCTGATACTTTCAAAAATCTGGCCCCATGCTCGTGTCCTTCTGCCTAGACTCCCTGCAACTCCCTTCTCTGTGGCCCCCCCCCATCTAACCCCTCTTGCCCCCCAATTAAAACTATCCTCAACTCTGTTTGCCCATTTTACCCACCCCCACAAACCCCTTTTGGGCCCTCCCCAAACCAAACCCCTTTAAAATTTTGCCCTTTAAATTTCCATTTCAAGTTACTAACCATCACCCCAAGGGGTTCTCCAAAACCCCCTTCCCTCTCCCCTCCAAACATTTTCTCCTTAATCTTTTAGAAAACCCCCCCTCACGTAATCTTTTCTCCTCACGGGAACCTTCTTCTCTGCTCTCATTTTGTCCGCTCTTCACACAACTGACACCAAGACTTTTCCCCCATACTCTGGAACTCATTACCCCAACACATCAGACTCTCCAGCACTTTCACCAGCATCAAAACCAACCTGAAAACCCATCTCTTTAAAGGGTATCTAAAACCAAAATAAACCCGCTGCCCCCTTTAAAGCCCCACAACAATTTTGTGCTCCCCCACCCCTGTCTCTTCTCTCCTTCCTTTTAGAATTTTTTAAACCTTTGACGCAGGGGCCTCCCCTCTGTACCAGTTGTTTTCCCCTTACTGTTACTAGTGTTGGGGCGATTGCGTTGGCTATCGAGACCCAGCGATAGTCCCATAAATTCCCGGGGCCCCCCTATCGATAAGGGTTTTTCGATAGTGGGGCAAACGATTATAGCGATACCATTAAAGTCTATGGGAGAGCAACAACAACCCTTTATATTTAAAAAACCCCAAAAAAGGGTGGAGAAGCTGAAATTTAAAAACCACAACAGTCAAATGGTACGTGCTACTTTTTAGGCCCAAAAACACTTAGGGTTTTAAAAAATCCCAGAAAAAAAATTTACAGACATTCACTATCCCTGTCTTGAACCACAGCATGACCCTTAAACCTGTATAACCCACAAATTAAAAAGTGCAGAAGGCAGTAGATTTGAACCATCATGTTACATGAACGGACATTGAATATCCCCTTCCTGGAACGCAGCATGAGCCCCCAAACCTGCATGACCCCAGATTTAAAAAGTGCCGCAAAAAGGATTTTTTCAACCACCTTTTTAGTTGAACTGGACACAACTATATCTGTCCTTTTCCCGCAGAATGGACCATTAAACCTGTCTAAACCCACAGTTTAAAAAGTGCCAGAAAAAGGAGTTTTTTCCAACCACCATTTTAGTTGAACTGGACAAATACTGTCCCTGTCCTGGGCCACAGAAATTGACCAATAAACCTGTCTGACCCCCAGATTACAAAGTGCCGGAAAAAGGAGTCTTTAAACCCACCATTTTAGTTGAACTGGACATTAAACTAGAACTGTCCTGTGCCACAGCATGACCCAGGGCCGGAGTTACAGTGGGTGCGGGGGAGAGCCCAGGCTGGCGTCCGTCATCTTTTAAAACACGCAGGTTAAAATGCCCTGATGACGCAGCAACAAAAACTGTCGTTGAAGCAGGTGCGGAAGCGGAAGTGTGAGAAACCCAGCCTTCCTCAGTACACAGTCAAGACCTGGGTAGCGCTTGCCCCTCCGTATGAGTGCGGCCAATTGAGCTTCCACTTGGAAATACTGGTGGTTTTAACGCTCCCTGTTACACCCAGGTGCCCTTTTGCTTGGCATTCTTTTTTCTCATTTTACCCCAACGTGCTGGAGGAAATTGTCCCCTGTACTTTGTTCTCTGTCCGTGCTCCATACTCCATGTCCCTGAATAACCACATCTGGTCAAGTTTTCCTGTACTTCCCTTGTAAATTCAGGGGAATTTTTTACCAGCTATTTTGTCATACAAGTTTTTTAGTAGTTTACTTCTAGAAAAAAACATTTTTAAAATAGATGGAATCCCACCATGTCTTTGTTTCTCTTTTTTTCATTGTATTAAATGGGTTGTCTCAATACAGGGGTTGAACTATGTTAAAAGATCTTGCAAAAACAAGTCATTTTGCAATATGTGTCCATTATGTTTTCATATTATACACGATATTTTTTGCACCTTTCAATTCACCTGTGGTGAATATAGAATTACCGTTTTAAGATTTACGTGGATGCTGCGTCAATGAACAATTCTGGGTGTGCAAAAGTCAAAAAACACGTAACTGTTATGTTTTGGTATAATAAACGGTATATTTTTTCACCTTTCAAATTTACCTTGGTGAATATAGAATTGGGTGTTTTAAAGATTTACGTAGATGCTGCATCAATGAAACAATGCTGGTTGTGCAAAAGTCAAAAAAACGTAACTGTTATGTTTTGATATAATAAAAGGTATTTTTGCACCTTTCAATTCACCTGTGGTAATATAGAAATTGCTGTTTTAAAGATTTACGTAATGCTGTGTCAATGAACAATGCGGGGCGAAAAAAGTCAAAAACACGTAATTTTATGTTTTGAATATAAAAACGATATTTTTTGCACCTTTCAATTCCCCCTGGGGAATAAAAATTTGTTGTTTTAAATTTTCTAGATGCTGCGCAATGAACAATGCGGGGTTGCGCAAAATACAAAAAACACGTAACTTTTTATGTTTTGGAAAAAAACGGTTTTTTTTGCCCTTTTCCCAATTTTCCCGGGGGTGAAAAATAAAATTTTTCTGTTTTTAAGATTTACTAAAAGCTGCGTCAATAAACAATGGGGGGTGGGCAAAAGTCAAAAAACACGTAATGTTAGTTTTGGTTAATAAACATTTTTTTTTGCACCTTTTAAAATTCACTTTGGTAAATTTTAAGAATTGCTTTTTTTAAGTTTTACGAAATTGCTGCGTCAATGAAAAATCCCGGGGTGTGCAAAAGTCAAAAAATACGTAACTGTTATGTTTTGATATAAAAACGGTTTTTTTTGCCCCTTTTTCAATTCACCGGGGTAAAATAAGAATTGCTGTTTTAAGATTTACGTAGATCTGCATCAATGAACAATGCGGGGGTGCAAAAGTCAAAAAACACTAACTGTTATGTTTTGATATAATAAAGGTTTTATTTGCCCCTTTCAATTCACCTTGGTAAATAAGAATTGCTTTTTTAAGATTTACTGATGCGCGTCAATGAAAATGCTGGGTGCGCAAAAGTCAAAAAACCGTAACGTTATGTTTTGTATAATAAACGCTTTTTTTTGCACCTTTAAATTCCCCGTGGTGAATATAGAATTGCTTTTTTTAAGATTTATGTGTCTGCGTCAATGAAAAATGTGGGTGCGCAAAAGTAAAAAAACACGAAACTGTTAGTTTGGATAAAAAACAAATATTTTTTGCACCTTTAAATTCACCTGTGGTGAATTAAAATTTGTGTTTTAAGATTTACGAGAGCGCTCAAGAACACTGCGGGGCGCAAAAGAAAAAAACCGTAACTGTAGTTTTGGTATAATAAACAATATTTTTTGTCCCTTTAAATTCACCTGGTAAATATAGAATTGCTGTTTTAAAATTTACGTAGATGCGCGCAATGAACAATGGGGGTGTCAAAAGTAAAAAAAAAACACGTAACGTTATGTTTTGGTATAATAAACGGTATTTTTTGCACCTTTCAATTCACCTGGGGTGAATAAAAAGAATTTGCGTTTTAAGTTTTACGGGGATTCTGGTCAATGAACAAGCTGGGTGCGCAAAAGTCAAAAAACATGTAACTGTGATTTTTTGACGATACACGGTATTTTTTTGGCAACAAACAACCTGTGCTGACTACAAATTGCTGATTGTAATTTAACTGAGGGGTAATCAACAGTCCAGGTGTAATGGTTAAAAATTTAAAAAAAACCTATCTGAAATGTTTGATAATAAAATGGGGTTTTGCGCTAACAAAGAAAACCCCAGTTACTAGAAATGATGTGTACCAAATAAGTTTTGGCTGCCCAATACCAGGAAATATTTTAATAGAAACTGTTTAAAAATAAAGAATTCCACTAGGTGAACTTTATCCAGTGTTCTTTATAGATAGAGCTTGTCTGTGTTCGCCCGCGGCCCCCCCCCCCCCCCCCCCCCGCTCCCACTGCCGTGAATTTACAGCGGGAGAGTCTTTAAAATTCTCTAGTAAATACATAAAATCTTCAAATCTTAATCTAACTAAATTGGAAGGAAAAAAAAACACAGATAACAGTAAGGTTTCTCGTGCAAAAAAGACTAATTTTGCTAGTGTTTGGCCACGGGAAGCGCGGTCCTACCCTATGAGACGCTGAGAGACACTGAGGAAAAAGGAAGGGCTGTTCATGTAAAACGAGGGGGGATGGGGATTTTTTTCCCGCCAATCGCAACCCCTCACCCTCCCCCCATGCGTCGCACACACATCTCACCCTGCTCTATCGTAAAAATGATTTGTGGCGCCAAAATTAAAAGGAAGCGCCCAAAAAGGGGGCATCTTAATAGATGATTTCTCAGATTTTAACCTTTAAAACACATGATCTGGGAAAATTTTGATCACCTAAAAACCTTGCCGATTTCAACTTTGTCGATAAAAATCGCTCAAGACTAACTGTTACCACTGTACTTTTTTTGATACTGTTATGTATATTACCCCCTTAAATCTACAGTGTCATGGAATCAATGGCGCTTTAAAATAAATAATAATAATAATTGGAGTCGGGAAGGAATTTTATTCCCTAAAATGTGGACATTTGGTTTCTACCTAATGGGGGTTTTTTGCCTTTCTCTGGATCAACACTATAGCACCTTTGGCTGAACTGGATGGACGTCTGTGTTTTTTTGGCCTTACAAACTATTTAACTATGTAACTATGTAGAACTAAAGCACAACCGTATTTTAGTAAATGGGATCTTTCTACAATTCCCTTAACAGCCAGTGACTTGGAAATGAAGCTGTGTTGCAGTTCAAGAAAAAGGTTGAAGTTGATACAGTGCTTAAGCAGCATTTTATAACATGAGAACAATCCTTTAACGGGACCTATTGTAAGCTAAGGTTAATGTCTTCAAAATTTTAGCTATTATTGTTCCATGCATAAATATCCTTTTTTTAAGTTTCACTCGGTCAAATAAATATCAATTTTGAATAAAGCCGCACAACGTTGTTAGTTGGTAAGGTATTTTGGTAGCATCTAATAATTGCCAGTTGTAGCTAGCTTGACAGACCATAAATTCAATTTTGGAATGTATCTGGGATATTCACTATAACTATGGCACACATTAGTGGGCAGGATCAAAGTATAGTGAGTATCCTAAAATATTTGTTTTACATCTTTCATATACGTTTTCAGTCTCCTCCATTAATCTAGTAGAAGTAGTTAAACTGACACAAGGTCCAAGTTTAGGTAAAACTAGCACACACGAGTAGAAGGGATTTGAGTAGAGGAAAATTACTATGCATATTTAAAAAAAGCACCAATTTATAAATACATTTTGGATTCAAGCTCATTTAAATACATCACATGTAGAGCTATTACATTTATTTTGCTACATAGGATGGTGCCACCTATTTTTTAAGTGTATAACAATGGGAATGTCCACCTAATGAACAGAGTTCTGGTGGGCAAGCATGCTCAGTTACTGTTCTTTGTGTGGTGATCACTCCAGTTAAACCAAGAGATATAAATTGTCTGGGTAGAAGCAGAGCCTCTGCGGCAGTATGACAGTATAACTCACAATATTAATTCTCAGCATGTTAGGATTATAAGGTTGGTTGGAACTATATTTCTTTCTACATGAGGGAGAAAGAGATTGATTCTGACCAGAGCCCAACCCCAACATTACGAACTCGCAACAGCGCCAAGGAAGATAAATGGAAGCAAACATTTTTTAAGCTAGAAAGACTTCAAATGACTTTAAAACAGCTATTAATAGCAGATAAGGAATTTTTGTATGAAAATGATTTACAAAATTACCCCTTTAGTAAGCAGGAGATAGCTATAAAACTCCAGAGAACCTAGCTGGAAGCTAAAAAAGAAAATAATGTTGCTAAGCCGGATGTAGAAAAGCAAAATTGTAAAAAAAAGAAGCAGAAGCGTGTTGCTTCTACAGCATAAAAAGCAGATTTGGTATTCATCTAGAGTTAAGATTCAAGGCATGTAAAAGAAATGACAGTAGCTAAAAATGCAATTGATGTTCCTGAAACTACTATAGAAAAACAGAAGAAAATGTCCTGGTTGCTAACTTACCCAACTCATTATAGAAGCACAAGATATTTTTTCATGTACTCTAGTGACTTATCTCTATCCCCAGTAAAATAGGATTTGCAGACATTTAGTCAATACAAAACTAAGCTTAATGTAATGTGTATTCCCAAATTACATTACAGAAAAAAGACCCTCTAACCAGAAGCTACACACTTTACTATATGTTAGGTGCCATATAAACATGACATGTTAATGTTGGATGACTGTCTTCAGAAAATCAGTGACATCTGTAATGTCTGCATCATCTGTGACATTAGTGACATCTGTGAAAACATAGTCTCCAAAATCGGACCTCTAACCCCTGATGAAGCCAGGTTAGCTGGTGAAACATGTCAGGGAGGTCAGACATGACGTTTTAATTTGTGATTTCTCTCCTCTGTCTAGAAGTGTCACCTGCTGCAGACGGTGTCACAAGGGGGCCTTATTTGTTTTGTGTCCATGAGATTAGGGACGACTGCCCAAGTAGGAGGCTTGGGATACCTTACTGGAGCTAGTAAATTGCTGTATATATAAGGTTTTCCAGTCAATAGGTGGTGCTCCCCCAGACTTGAAAATAAAAAAGGGAGCTATTCCTTTTTCAGAATAAAAAGGGTTAAAGGAAAGGGTTTAAAATAGGTTTTTAAATAGTGGTATAAGGTTAAGATTATAATAAAAAAAGTTAAATTTTAGTGTTTTACAGATAGAGAACGATATAGTTTAATTTGCCTAGGAAAAATAGAAAATTTAGTGACTTTTGAAAACGACACATTGTAACAACATTGACATAAATGCTGTTCAAACGACTGCAGAGTACTGTTCAAGAGAGCAACACCTATTGCTGTGTGTGCCAAACTCCAAACATGGGGGACAAGGGCTTGTTGAAAATTAATAATATCCAAAATTTCTCAATTCACACCATTACGTTAACCCCTTAAGGACCCAGCCAGTTTTTGGCCTTACTGACAAAGCCCTATTGTTTAAATCTGGCAGTGTCACTTTATGTGAAAAAATTTTTTGACACTTTTACTTACCCAGTGTTCAAGTTTGTTTTCTCAAAACACATTGTGTTTTAATTTTTAGTAAGAATTTTGGGGGTCTATAAAATCCTTTTTTCTTTGTGAAAAATATCAAAATTTTGTGAAATTTTGGAAAAATTTGTATTTTGAAAGTTCCAAAATTTTGCGTGTAAGCAGTAATTATTTTCCCCACAAAATAGTTTATAACTCACTCCCATATGTCAAATATGGGTTTGGCATTTTTTTTGGATGTCTTTTTTTTTACGACTTTGGGGGTTTTAGAAAATTAGTGTAATTTCTCACTTTTTAAGAAAATTTACTATGTAAATTTTTTAGGGCCCAGCCCTTCTGATGTGGCTCTGGGGGGCCTGCTGTTAATACCCCCATAATTCACTCCATTAAGAAAATAACCCCTTGGGGTATTTAAAAAGTGTTTAGGAAGTTTGTTAACCCTTTAGGAGTGGAGGGGGAAATTTCAAAATTTCACTTTTTTTTTGAAGATTTTCAATATTTATCCATTATTCACTGGAATACGGTAAATGTGACCAGGGAAATACAACTTAATATCAATTCCCCCAGGTCTGCCGTTTTTAGAGATATCCTATATGTGGCCCTAATGCACTATTTGGCTCAACCGCAAGCCTCCGAATAGGAGGAGCACCTACTGGACTCTGGGGTCTCATTTTCATTACGATTTTATTTAGGGCCATTTCCAGGTTTGAGGACACCTAAGGTGCTAAAACTTAATAAACACCACTAAAAAGACCCCATATTGGAAACTAAACCCCTTAAGGAATATATCCAGTGGTGCAGTGAGTATATCCAACCCCACAGGTGATTCACAAATTATTTTTAGCATTAGGCTATGAAAATTAAAAATGTATTTTTTTTCCAGCAATCTGCAATTTTAGCTCAAAATGTTTTATATTTACAAGGAATCCTGGAAATAAAGCACCTAAAAATTATTTACACAATTTCTTCCAAGTTCGGCAATACCCTACATGTTTGTGTAAACTGCTGTTTGGGCGCATGGCAGGGCGTATAAGGGAGGGAAACCTATTTGGCTTTTGGAGCGCAGATTCTTGTGGGGCCATGTCGCATTTGCAAAGCCCCCAAAGAACCAGAACAGGTGAAACCTTCCAGAAGTCGCCCCATTTTAGATTCAAAACCCCTCATGGATCTCATATAGGAGTGTATTGTGCATTTTGGGCACACAGGTGTTGCATAGTTTTTTTAGCATTGGGCCATGAAAAGGGGCGGAAAAAACGCAGTTCTGTTATTGTTTTTTGGGTTTCAATTTGACAGCGTTCACCGTGCAGTGTAAATGACAGGATTACTTTACCATGGAGGTCGGTACAATTACAATTATATAGATTTTATATAGTTTTTTATGTTTTATTACTTTACACAATAGAAATTGGTCTATAAAAAAATGTGTTTTTATGTTGTCCTATTCTGACAGCCATAACTTTTTTATTTTGCTGTATGCAGAGCTGTATAGGGCCTTGTTTTTTGCGGGGTAAATTGATGCTTTTATTGGTACCATTATGGGGTGCATATGATGCTTTTTTCACTTTTTATTAAGGTTTTTGTGTGGCATTTTGAACAAAATACAGCAATCCTGGTAGTGTTTTTTATTTTTATTTTTATAGCGGTCACTGCGTTATATATGACATGCTAGCTTTTCTCAGCAGGTTGATACGATTACAGCTGTACTCAAATAGCATATTTTCTTATTTTTTACTACTTTTATACAATAAAAACACTTTTATTCAAACAGGAAAACACGTTTTTGCATCTCCAAAGTCTGAGAGCCATAACTTTTTTTATTTTTCTGTGTACAAAGCTGTGTACAAACTTGTTTTTTGCAGGATGAGTTGACATTTCTATGTGTATCATTTTTGGGGGGACAAGACTTTTCGATCAGTTTTAAATCCATTTTTTGGATGGCAGGGTGAAGAAATTACTCAAACCCTGTTTTTTTTTTTATTTTTATTTTTAACGCACCCCCCATGCAGATCTGTGATAAGTAAAGTTTACTCTGTGGGTTGAAAAATTACAGTGATATCCAATTTATATAGTTTTTTATGTTGTAGCATTTTAAAAAAAAAAAAAGTGTTTTTTAAGGTGTAAAGAATTTTTATGCATGGCATTTGAGAGCCTTTAATTTTTTTTTTTTGTTTTTTACAGGCTGTGTAAGGACTTTTTTTTGTGGGAAAAACTGAGTCCAATTGGCACAACTTTGGATTTATGGAAGTTTTGGTTTGCTTTTTATTCCATTTTTGGTGGGGGGATAAACAAAAATCTTTTCTGTGATTGTTTTTTGTTTTTATTTTACAGCTTTCCCCGTATGGGTTTAAATTTTAATGAAGTTTTGGGGCGGTTTTTAAGCAGCGGCGTACCAAATATGGGGGCACCTAAATTTTTTTCACACTAAAAAGTTTTTTAGTGTGTAAAAGAATATTTATGATCCATTTTCTGGGCTATAACTTTTTTTTTTTTCCGTTTTACAGATGTGTAAGGATTTTTTTTTTGCGGAATAACTGTGTTTTAATTTGGGACCATTGGATTTATAGGAGTTTTTTGTTGCTTTTATTCCATTTTATGTTCTGCGGGGAACAAAAATCTTAAACTGTGATTTTTATTTTTTTTTACGGATTCACCTGGAAATTACATAACAGTGTATAGGCAGGTCGTTAAACACACGGCAATACCAAAATGGGTACTTTTTTTATTTTTTTTTTTTTTGAATTTGTAAAGGGGAAAAGGGCGGGGTAGTGTTTTTTATTTTTATTTTTCGTGTTTGTGATTTACTTATTTTTCACTTTTTACATTTTTTTTTTATTTTTTACCCCACGGGGGGGATTTTGAATGAGTTGATTTTTTTGTTTTCCCTCATTCAATAGGAATCAATAAAAAGCTTGTTTGGCTGTGTAGGGTTTCCCCTAGGGGCAACTGCAGTCACGATAGGGGCCATCCCCAAAACAGGGCACGGCTGGGCATTGGGGGAAAAGGGAACCCCAGAAGGCATTCAATGCCTTCCGGTTTTTTTGCACACAGAAACCCCGCAAGATCGGGGGCCCCAAACGTATGTGCTTTTACCGCAGAGGCAGGAGGAGCGTTCCCCTCCTGCTTTCCCCTTTAGTTATTGCGCCCCAGCGGTCCCCGATAATTAAGGGTTTAACCCGGGAACCATCCCTCCCCAAACATCCGCGCCGATCACGCGAACTCTGTTTGGGTTCGCGAATCCTCAGGAGTATGCATACGCCCAGGTTCCCTTTAAAACCCCCAAAAACCTGGCCCGTATGCAACGTCCTACGTGGGAAAGGGGGTTTAAATAAAAAGAAATTTTCTAATAATTTTTAAACTTTTATAAAATGTAATTATTTTAAATTTTTAAAAAAAAAATTTATAAAAAAATAATTAAAAAAATATAAAAAGTCCCAAACTAAAAAAATTAATTCCCCTTTAAAAAATTTTTTTAAAAATTTAAAAGAATCTAAAACTAATTTTAAAATTAAAAATACCCCATTGATGATGATGTCTGTTTTTTAAAAAATTTAAATTTTTACTACATTAAATTTGAAATGTTTTTTTGCGGCTCTCCCCCTTTAACCAAACATATGGCAAGAGCCAGCACACCCTTCTTGGGGGGGAAACCTGTGGCCCTCCAACCCGGTTCAGTACCATATTTTTAAATTCATGAAAAGTTTTTTCTAAAGGGGACTTTTTTTTTATTTCCCCCTATCTATAGCCTTTATACATTTTTAGGCGCATTAAAAATGCGCCAAAAATTTTTCGGTAATGCAAGGGTTGTTCAAATGGCGTTTTGTGTCTTGTGAAATCGCTTTTTGAGGGTATTTTGGTTCTGTCTGTTTTGGCTCCAAAGCACGCATCTAAAAAATTTAAAGCAGTGAGTTTTTAGGTTTGGGAAATGAAAAACCGCAGCGGGTTCACTGAATAAATCCCCGGCTGCTTTTTTTCTTCGTTTTGGGTGGGGGCCGTCTTTCAAATGTGACCCAAAAATTTTGAAAGTAAATTTTGGATCGCATCCGAAAAACGGCCCCGACAGACTGTGCAAAAGGGCAGTGGGGGATCATTCATTAAAACGCCGCTGCGTGTTTCCTTTTCCCGGCCCAGTTTTTAAAAAATCATTCCCAAAATTTTTTGATCCCGGTGTCGGGCCCATTCAAAATGGCCCAGAAACGCATCAGAAAATTGGATTTTAAACCACGGGAAAAAGGGCCCCTTGTGAAACATACCCTAACCCCTAGGAAGGGAATCAACTTTCCCAAAACCATTTATAACACAAAAAAACCCCCATTTTTCATAAATCATTTTGCAAAATAAAAGCAAAGTCTTTGTGGGTGGTAAAAGGCATCACCCCCTTGCCCAAATTTTAAAAATAGCACCTGAACTCCTTTGCTTTCAGGCTGGTATGTAGGGGCGACGATCCCCGGGGTTTAAAAACCCACGACCCGTTTTAATCCAGAAATACGATAAATAAACTAAAAGGGGGACCAGTGTTTCCCCGGTAAAAAAAAGTGCAAGAAAATTTTATTGAGGGGTTTAAATGCCCACACATATCAGGGGTCCCTAAAAAATTATTTAAAAACCCCAAACGTTTTTTGGGTGCTGCATCGCCCCCTTTTGTTCACGGTTCCCTTTTTGAACAAGGGTGCGATTCCCAGCACCAAAA
The DNA here is from genome assembly GCA_025379985.1 of Phyllomedusa bahiana. NCBI lineage: Eukaryota > Metazoa > Chordata > Amphibia > Anura > Hylidae > Phyllomedusa > Phyllomedusa bahiana. The sequence goes on along the minus strand of JAODAL010038844.1, from coordinate 4,010 downwards.
ACGCTTTTGGTTTTTAAAATTATTTTTCATTTTCCATGTTATGTCGGGGGGCTTTGAAAAGCACTAAATAAATCTCTTGCACTTTTTTTCTCCCGGGGAAGCGCGGGTTTTTTCCCCCATTCGTGATTTTTTTTCTATTTCTGGTTTATCCCATGTTGCATTTTGAAATTGAAAATGGAGTCAATTTATTCAAAAGTTTCCCTTTTCTACTTTGTTGCCCTTAGGGGTTTTTTTAGTCCTCTTTTGGAATAGAACACCTCATTGGGTTTATCTGCAAAGACTGTGTCTATTCTGTTTTGTTTGCTGCACCATCTCCTTAATGAGTTGGTCACTTCTAGGAACTTCATATTAGCAATATCAGCCAAAAGTGGTCAACATCATCATATATCCCATTCGACCATCCTTACATATGAGCAGCTTATCTCCCCCACAACCACCACTCCCACATCATTTGTGTTCAAATAAAAAAATCGACATGGCAGAGCAGCTCCTCTATACTTCCCCAACTTTACCTCTTTCCCCCTAATTAATAGTTTGCACTTTCTTGTTACTAAGTAATGTTATTTTTAGATTTTTTTAACTTTTTATATTCATGGGACCCATACCCAAAAACCTCATGTAGTTTCCCTACATGTTTGTATCTTTTTCTTAAATTTATTGGTTACTATTTTAAAAGGGTTTTTTACTTTAGATCTTGATTCGTTCATATGCATACCCTCAAATGTCAATATTTATGTGCTGTGCTTAGTCACCTTTACTGTTTAGCTCTATATAGTTTATTGCATAGTGACCACTATCTTCTTCTTTTCGATTTCTTTTAAACTTTCATGAATGACAAAAATTTCTTTTTATTTTGTCAAACCCCATTTTCTATTTTAAAATTGACAGATTTGCTTTTGAATTGCTATTTATCAAGGTCATCATCTTCTTGCTATGTCCTATGTACTGATCACTCCTGTTTATATGGTACTTTCTGAATTACCAATAAAAACAAATGTTTTAAAAATAAAGAATTCAGATAAAATCATGAGCTTATCAGATGCTTTATATTTTCCTATTTGTTTTGTGCTGTAAAAACATAACTTCAGAAAGTTAGATAACTATCTTTATAACAATGGATCAGAGAGGTAAAACTTTTAAAATGACCAATTAAAGAATTGATCATTTGGCAAAATAGTTATTATGTCAGTAAGTCTGATTAGAGTCTTTTTTGAGTTATACTATATTAGGATGTAGAAATTCTTTGTTTGTCCAAAGTAATTATTGAAGGTTACAAAAAATAACATTTGCCAAGATATCTTAACAGGCAATCAAATGTTGAGTGAATTTGGAGATAGTTTAAAAAGGGGGAGACCTGGGGTATGTCAGTACAAAAAATTCACACTGTTTAAAATTATAATGTGTGTGCTAAACCACAATTTAAAAGATTGGGCTGGGACACAAAAAAAAAGTTTTACAAATAAAAAATTTAAACTGGCATAGCCCAGGCAGTGCATGCAGCCAAAAACCGTCTGTTCTTTTAAAAAGAATTATTTACCTTACTTTCCGTTTTGGATATTACAACACTGCAGAGAGACTTCGATAAATAATACAGATAGGGGACCTCCATTTGATAAAGGAAAAATAAGGGTGAAAAATAAGTTGAATATTTTTAACTCATTCATAAACCAAAAATTGGGAAAAACTTGACTAAAAACCAAAAAAAAAGTGGGGTTTTTTTGCCCCAAAAAGAAAATACACGTTGTAGTTGTCAGGGCAGGAGGTGGATTCACAGGACCAAGCAGTGGTATAAGCCATGCTAGACAGAGTCTAAGTAGGTTCCGCTGTTCACCAGAGCCCACCGCAAGGCAGATTGGACTTGCTGTGGTGGGAGCAGGTCACTACCCCTGATGTGACTTGCTTGAAAGGGTGGCTGGAATAGAATTGGCAGGTAGATACGTGGTCAGGGATGACGCAGATTTCAGTGGCAGAATATGATTTTAAATTTTATTTGTTTGTAATGTCCCTTTGAATTTCATGTATAAATTTTTGCAACCAAAATGCAACAGGAATTCTACAAATGTTAAATGCTTAAAAAAAACATTCTGCCCTCCAAAAGCCAGTGGCACTCCTCTTCATAGACCTGCAGTGCTTTAAGACAGCAGTTTATCAACACACCTATCAAGTTGTGTGAAAATGAAAAATGTTAAACATAATAACAAATTAACTGGAAAAAGTACCTTCATTTTCATAGCCCAATGCTTAAAACATCTTTAAGGGCTGTAGTTTCACTTCTGCAGAATTTCCACACTATTGCCATCCAAGTTACTCTGAAAATGTGACCCACAAAAACTATTCAAGCAAGATCTGTGCTCCAAAAGTCAAGTGGCAATTTTTTTAAAATGGGGTCATTTATAAGAAATTTAAAATATATATAGGTCTCTTGATGTTACTTCAAATCTGAAGTGGTATTAAAATATAGGGTATCTTTTCTTGACAACTGTGAAAATATCTAAATTTACTGTATAATCCAAACATCTTGAAAAATAAAAGGATACTAACAAAATAATCCCACTATCAAGAGATATGGTAGATGTTAAATATGAACTAATTTGTGTAATTTGACCACCAAAAATATGAAAATGCTAATTGTTTCCAGACTTTATGGAAATTAAAGCCTCATAAAGTGACACATTTTTTAAAATTTTGATGTCCTTAAAGGGCCCAAAAAACCCGCTACTTTAGGGGTTTTTAAAAAAATGGCTTATTTGTTTAATTTAAAAAGGTTTAAAGGGAAAAAAAAGTTTATTTATTTATTTTCATTACTCATTATATTCAAAAAGAGACCTAATTACTGTTCTGTTTATTCATATTGTATTTGAAAAACAGTATAGAGATTTGTTCAATAATCTTTTTTGTTTGATTTTTAAAAACATAAAAAGGAAATACCCTACTCTACGGAATTTAAAGCATTCTAAAGAGAATGTTTGTCCGGTATAGGATCTATAAATTGTAAGGCTTTTAATGTAACTTTAAGGCTACAGGAAAGAAAATCACTATAGAAAGTGTCTTTCCAATATAAGATCTATAAAGCTATGGGATGTTAGAGTTGTAATGTAAGTTCTATAAGGCTACAAGAAAGATAGATTGGTGCAGAAAGTGTCTTTCCGATGTAAGTTCTATAAGGCTATGGATTTGATTTTCAGGGTATTTGATGTTAACTAATTTGTTAAATGTATTTAAAAAACAATATAAATAGTAGTATTTATTAAGATCAATAGCAATACAAATATATGTTAAATGTGATAAATTAGTATCTTCTTTATTTCACTCAGATTTTATTGAAGCAACAATAAAATAGAACATTGCCAAATGAGATTCAACTGAATCAGAAGAATTTATATCAATAAAAACATCAATATCCATCAAGAACCATGACAGCGGTCAATATATGAAATACGATCTAAAAAAAAACTTAAAATTTAAAATGAGCTTTTTATGTTTTTAAAATAATCAAAGAGACAAAACACACAAAAAATAGGAAAGGAAAGGGAACTAACACAAATGAGAAACAGAAAAAGAAGAAAGAAAAAAAATTGGAAAAAAAACTGTAAGACTTAAACACTAATGGAATGTGGAAAACAAAATTTTGGGCCTTATTGACTGTTTCTTGTCTTTCCCCATGGGGGAACATCCCCTTTGCATGTTTTTTTATTCTTGATAACTTCTGTTTAAAGTAAAAATTCACCATTTAACATTACTAACTTAAAGGAGAAACATTAAAATGATAATGTTCTGTTTAAATAAAAACTTGAAATATAATTTTATTTCCTATTTTATCACAACTCACTGGAAAGAGTGGTGTCTATTTCTTGTAACAAGCAAAAAGGACAAAAAAAATGGTTTCCTACAAAGCATTTTTGGAAAACTGCTACAGCAAGTTTTTGATTCAGGTTTTTGAGACAAAGCCAGAAGTGGATCCAGCGGAAAAAGTCCTTGCTTAAAATATTTATTTTTTCTATGCTTTCCCT
>JAODAL010038843.1:0-38711 GCA_025379985.1 Phyllomedusa bahiana | reverse complement strand
AGCATGAGGTTCATGGCATGCTCGTGGTGGCGGCAGAGATGCTTGGAGTTGGTTTGAGGAGTTTGGGTGATGGAGTAAATTAGGTATATGACTTCCTCAGTTTTTGGTCTACGTTGACCCGGCCTGGCGAAGGTGGGCTCTTTCAGGCTGGTATCCTGGAGAGCGAATTTGGGTGAGCCATCTAGTATGGCTTTTGGACCTCCGAGTCAGTGGAATGCTGCTGGGGGTAGGATGTTTTTGCCCCTTTCGGGGATTTTTGGTCGCCAGGTCGTTTTTAGCTCCAAGGACCTCTGCCCCAGTGAAATGGCACGTTGTTGCCTGGTTACGTTGGGTTGAGTTTTGGTTTAATGTGTATGTATTTATTAGATGGTTATTTATGTATATATATTTATATGCAAATAAAGTTGTATGTTGTATTTTTGTTAATAAACGGATGCTGTGGCCATTTCATTCCAATCGGATGTCAGAGTATTTATTTCATGAAGGCTGGTCACGAGCAGAGGGTAAGAGGTGAAAGGGAGGGGGTTCTGGGGGTTTGGGGGGGGGGTGGGTGTTTTTGGCGCAGAGCAAGCCTCAGTGGTGCTCAGGGTTATGACGTCGCACACACATCTCACCCTGCTCTATTCTGTAATCTGATTTGCTGGCCGCCAAAATTACAGGAAGCGCCGAAAATGGCGCGATCTTAATAGATGATGCACAGATTTTAGCCTTAATTATCGCATGATCTAAAAATTTCGATCACCATAAAAACCTTGCCGATTTCAACTTTGTCGATAATAATCGCTCAACACTAGTTGTATGCGATGCTGTAAAACTGCGCTGGAATAAACAGTTGGAGTGTTAAGAAGAAGCCTTTGTCTGTGTGCATATGTTGGAGGACCAGTACGTTTTACCAAAAGACGGCAATCCCGGAGCTAAGTGAGGCGTTACAGTATGCAGAGGCTGACCCCTCACAACATGACCTCCCATGCCACTCTCCACATCTATACTTTGCCGCCTACTGCAAGAAGCAGGGGATATTGGCCCCATTTCTTAGCTGCCAAGTAGCTGCTGACTGTCCTCCTCAAATTCTTCATCCTCATTGTATAGTGGCGCTGAGCCCAGACCACATAGATCTCTGGCTGAGGGAACCGGATGGGACAGAGGCGGGTTGAGGACAGGTGAGGGCCATGCCATGCCAACTAAGGGTTGTGTCTGCCGTTCCCACTGACTCTTCGCTGGGGTTGTCAGATGTCATGTGGGAGGAAGTGGATGACCTAGTCAACCAATCAAGAACCATTGGGTTGCTGAACAACAAACGGCCGCTAGATGACACCGGCAGTTCTGGCCTCACCGAGTGACCCCTGCTGCGACGTCCCCTTACTGTGCTGCGACCTGTGCCTGCTCCAGGAATGTTTGTGCCACTGCCACTCGCATATGAAGAGCCTGCCACCTCTCTGTCTGACATACTGTTTGTTCTAAAATGTACAGACTCTGTTTAATGAAGATATCTGTATATGATAAATACACAACCTGTATTTGACTCCAAATGAACACACTAACAAGCTTGGGTAACCCTTGGATATAAATTGTGCACCACAAATGGGCGGAAAAATGTACTTGTATGTGCCGTTTAAAAACACTGTGTATTTTACTGAATGTAAAAGCACAAAAAGGCTTAATTAACCTTCGGATGTGAATTATACTACAGGCAAAATTTCTTTTTTGGCGTTGAAAAACACCGTTTCTTTTACATACCACAACAGCAGAAAAACACTTAATTAACCTTTGGATCTAAATTGCGCAAAAGAAATGAGCTGCCAAAAATTGTCAGCTATGTAGCGTGTTAAAACGACATGTACTTTACTGACCACAACAGTAGAAAAACATTTAATTAACCTTGGGATATGAATTATGCTACAGGCAAAATTTCTTCTTTGGCGTTAAAAAACTGTTTCTTTTACTGACCACAACAGCAGAAAAAAACTTAATTAACCCCTGGATCTAAACTGCACAAAAAAAAATGAGTTGCCAAAAATTACCAGCTATGTAGCGTGTTAAAACAACATGTATTTTACTGACCACAACAGCAGAAAAACCCTTAATTAACCTTCGGATATGAATTATGTTACAGGCAAAAATTCGTCTTTGGCGTTGAAAAACACTGTTTCTTTTACTGACCACAACAGCAGTAAAACACTTAATTAACCCTTGGATCTAAATTGCGCAAAAGACATAAGCTGCCAAAAATTACCAGCTAAGTAGCGTGTTAAAACAACGTGTATTTTACTGATCACAACAGCAGAAAAACAACTAAGATTTACTTACCGAAATCTATATTTCCATGAGTCCTCAGGCAGCACACAATGGGTTAATATTAGTGATGAGCGATTACGTTGACTATCGTCATCGGGTCGATAGTCGATATCGGCAATTATCAAGACGATTTCCGATAGTCGATAATAGATTATCGCCGATGACCATTAAAGTCTATGGAGGAGGAACAACACCTTCATTCTTACACCCTAACGGGGCGGGAGAAGCGGGAATTAACATCCACAACAGTCAAATTGATACAGCTAAATCTTAGGATCCATTAGGTTAAAAAAAGGCACAAAAAAAAATCACAGACCTTCACTATCCTTTCTTCACCCAGCATCCCCAAACCTGCATGCCCCCCAAAAATTTAAAAGTGTCAAAAGGGCAGATAAATTGAACCATCTTTTACTTAAACGGCATTGAATACCCGCCCTGGAAGAGCATACCCCCAAACCGCATGACCCCCGATTTAAAAAGTGCCCAAAAAGGAGTCTTTGAACCACCTTTTTTAGTTGAACTGGACTTAACTATATCTGTCCTGACCGCAGTATGACCATTAAACCTTCTGACCCAAATTTAAAATGCTGGGACAAGGAGTCTTTGAACCACCATTTAAGTTAAACTGGACATTGACTTACCTGCCTCGGTCACAGCATGAGCCCAAACCTCAGACCCCCAGAAAAAAAAGTGCCGGAAAAAGAGTTTTGAACCCCCCTTTTTATTTAAAAAACTGGACATTGACTAGCCCTGCCCTGGGTAACCTAATCTTTTTCAAGTTTCCTGTCCCCCCTTGTAAAATTCAAAAAAATATTTGTATCAGCTATTTTGTGCATGCCGTTTTTTTAGTTTAATTTAGAAAACACTTTTTTAAAATAGGATGGAATCCACCACATTTTCTTTAAATGTATTAAATGGGTTGTCTCACTACAGGTTTTCTAGCTTGTTAAAGACTTGCAAAAAAAAGTCATTTTGAATATGTGCCATTAACAGGGTCCTACCTATTCCTTTTTTTGACAGCACCATCACCCTTGACCCACTTTTGAAAATTTGTAAAGAAAAAAGTTGTTGGGAAACCACTTTTTTTTTTAGAATGGGACCTTTAGTATAGCTCATTTCACACAAATCCCCCCAAAATTAAAAAACATGACCCTTACCCCACTTTTGACAATTGTGAAGAAAAATGTTGTTAGGAACCCCCTTTTAGAATGGACCGTAGATAGCTGCTTTTCACAGCAAAACCCCCAAAAATTAAACATGCCCCTTGAGCCATTTTGACAATTGTGAAAAAAAATTCTTTAAAACCCACTTTTTTTTTTAATAGGATTTTAAAGTAAGCTGCATTTCACAGCAAAATGCCCCAAAAATTCAAAGCATGACCCTTGATCCCTTTCGAAATTGTGAAAAAACAAATGTTGAAAAACAAATTATTTAAAAAGGACCTGTAGTAAGCGCTTTACACAAATGCCCCAAAAATTTCAAAACCCCCTTGGGACATTTATGACAATTGTGAAGAAAAAAATGTTTTTAAAAAAACCACTTTTTTTTAAAATAGGCCCTTAGTATTGCCGCTTTCAAAAGCAGCATGCCCCAAAAAATTCAAAAAATGACTTTCAGCCACGTTTAAAAATTGTGGGGGGAAAATGCCCTTAGAAGCCACATTTCTGTTTCAAAGGCCCATGTTTATAGCTGTATCTCACAGCCCCAGACCCAAAACCATTGAAAAGTAAAAAATTCAAAAGATGAAGTGAGAAATGGAATATGGTTTTGTCTGAAACTTGATGTCTTTTACAGTCTCCTCACACAAAAACCCAGAAAAATAAACTTTGGGAACGGGAAAAAAAAATTGCATAAAAAAATTTCATTTTAAAAAAAAAAGTTTTCAAGAGGACCATTTTGTTGAAGAGGAATGTATATTAGCCCGGCAACAAAATGGTGCCCCTCGGCAATTTGAGGCCACAACATCATCAGAAACCCAATCCCCTGATTATTTGGAAAGTCAAACGATCCACATTATCTGGGGAAAAGCCGGTGCGTTTGTCTGTAATGCTCCTCACTATGCTAATTTCTGCAAGATAGGGCTGGCTGTTTTCATGTTGGAGGGGCCCCCGGTGATGCTGATGACGGCATTTGTGCCGTGATGGGGGGACGAGGGGTTAAGAACGTGGATGCAGGTTGCTCAAAAAAACGCTGGCTGGGGGCAGGGACAACACCTCTAGGGCTGGCGAGCGAGCTGGGCCATTCACCCATTTTGGATCCCCAGAAGTCAATTGGGGCCCCGGGCACACCCAAAAAAACATTGGGTTGAGCGCGATAGTTGTGCCCCATGATCTTAAGCTGGTCTCTGTGTGTTGGATGTGTGCCTGATTTACAGGTTTGGTGAGGGATAAATAAGATTCCCAAGGTCACCCATAGTTTTCTGCCACTTGTCTGCTGCGCTGCGCCCTGCGGCTCTTGGCATCTACTGTGTCAGCGCGACGTTGTTCCCCCTGACTTTGAAGAACGGAAGCAGACAAAACAGATGTTTCATTTTACAATAGCAAGGTCTCCTTTTCCTGCTTTTACCTCTATTTGGGTGGGTAAAAGGAAAGTGCTGGTTTTTTTTGTTCCGGGGATCCAGGAGGGTGGCCACTCAGTAACTTTTGTTCTTTTTGATCCCCTTAATGCGGGGATATTTTGGGAGGAAATGGAGCTCCAAGCATCAGTAGGAAGGAGCCTTGATTTTCCCCAAGCCTTGGGGCGGGGGCACTAGCAAACTGATCTTCCCCATCTTCCCCCTCAAAATTCGCGCCAACCTCTTTCCAAGCAGGGGCGTCGGAAGTCGGTGCTAGGAATACCTCCTCCTCCTCCCCTTTCCGGGACAGCCTCAACACAGACCCGACTTGCCTCAGATGATGCACCTGAGAGCTTGCGCCCCCCTTGACAAGACCTGGACCCCGAACCCCTGCCCCAATAAGACCATAAAATTTTGAAATGTAGGCCTTGTGGATTTGACGGAGATAAGGCTCCGTGTCCCATCTGGTCCGTCCCTCCTCCATCTGGGGGACTGATGTTTCAAGGTGTCCAACGATCGTTCCCGAAGTAAATCACCCCAATTCTCATGCTGACAGGCATTGCCGCATGCCTTTTGTGGCTTTTTTCAAAAAAGGGAAGGATGGGCAGAGCCTTTCACCTGCTCCCTCCGGGGACTCAACGCCCCCAGGTCCGCACGCTGTTGTCAGGCCATGTGTCACTTTGACTGGGAAAAACATTGCGCTGCTGCCAAAAATCGCTGGGAGCATGGGAGGGGGGAATTCCCGCGTGATGCCCCGTCAACAATGAGATGGCTTTATGGGGAGGTGAAAGGGGTTTTCGTAACGGAGCCAACCGGGGCAAAGCAGGTTGAATTGCGGAAGGTGAGCTGACCTCGAGCCTTTCCCGCAGGGAGTCCCAAACCCGGGGAGCGCTTTAGAAATTTCCGGGGCACGGGTTTTATGCGTGCCCGGAAAAGGGGTGTTCTCCAGCCTCGATCGACCGTTATGCACACCACCCTTTCCCGGCCAAGGTTCGTCACCCCGCCCCCCCTCTCGGTTTGTTGCGGAGAGGAGTCCCACTCCTGACCCGTGTGTGGACGGCTCCAAGACAGATTAAAATTCAAAACGGCCTGGTTTCTCTGGGCCCGTGATGGCCACCAGAGGACCTTGGGGGAAAGAACCCTGCACCATCCCTCGGGTTTTGAAGGCGTGCGCCCCCGGCCTGAGGCCACCCCCAGCAGAGACAACCCAGCTCACCCAGTGAGCTTCACGAGAAAGTTGGGCCTTTGGCCCGGGTTTTAAATCCATGTGTCGGTGGTCAGATGGGGCTTTTCCGGGCACAGATGAGACAACGCGCTTTTAAAATTTTTGATGAACGTGGGGGCCAGGGCAGGGAAAGGCTTTTCTGGCAAAGAAATACCTGCTCGGGATCTGGTATGGGGGCGGCAAGGGCCCTGACGTGGCGGAACCCATCTGTGTCCCAGACGGAAAGGCAAAATTTCCCCGCCAAAAAGCCTGGCAATGCCGACATTCAGGTTTTGGTTTGGGATGATTTGGGTTAAAATGTTTCTTCTGCTCCCAAACCCGGAAGACAGAAGGCTGGCTGCTAGACTGGCCACTTACGGGGTGGGTTCAAACTGGCGGAAGAAAAGTGGTAGTGGGGCTTGGTGGTGCGGTGGTACTCGGGCGGACGGTGGAGGGTGAAACGGAGGTGATCCCGATCATGACTCTGAAAAACATGGGGAGCTGAGGAAAAAAAAAAAGCTTGGGGGGCGGAGGAAAAAGGGTGCGGGGGACAGAGGGGTGGGAGTGGGTTTGGAAGCCCGGGCAAAAAAATCGGTGGGCCTTTTTTTTTGAAAAAAAATTTGCCTCCATTTTTTAACTCATGCATTCGCTGCATTGATAGACATGTTGGTGGGGTTAAACACCAAGTTCTTGCTTACTTAAACGTTTACGGCAAAGGGGGCATATGACATCGCGGGGGGAATCAGGGCTTGCTCAAAGAAGGCCCAGGGGGTTGAGAGGGCCCGGACCTTTTTGACGGGGATAAAGGGGGAGCGGGTTTTCCCTGACCGTGGGTGGCGGAATTTTATCAGCGGATTTCTTCGACCCCCCCGCCCCTTTTTGAGGGGGGACCCGTATGACACTATTCATCGTCTTCCTCCTCGTCCATGAAAGAAAGGCCGCAAGCAAATTCTGCTGAAAAGACCATTGGATCCGCAATGTCGTCACATCATCACATCAACACGGGCTTGGTCGTCCGAATCTGCATCCAGGAGCTGTGGGCTACAAGAAGAGGACTGCAAGGGATTTCCCACCCCGGGGTTTTTGCCCCATTGACCGGGTTCTTTTCCTCCTCTGAGGGATCGTAACGGGCGTAGAGCTGACAAAATCATCCCTTTGGCCCTTGGGCTTTTTGGGAAAAGCCTTTGACCCCAACCGCATTTTGTCATCAAAGAGGTCTTCAGAAAAGGATTATCCACTGTGGTGGGTACACGAGTTGACATTTGGGCTGCCTTCGTTTCATGTTGGACGGATGCTGATGATGCTGATGACGACATTTGTGGCCGTGACTGGGAGGACAAGGAGGTAAGACTGCTGGATGCAGGTTGCATTAACCACTGAAGAACAGATTGGCGACGCTGTTCGTTACTGAGATTCTAGGATTAGAAACTGTGTTCCTCCTTCAGTCCCAGGGATTTACAAATGCCCAGTAGGACTAGGAATTGATAGTTTTCAACAAAATATCATACAAGTGCGCTATCTGCGCCAAACTGAGATTCAACAAGCCCCATAAAACTATTCAGAAGTTACATGGATGAGAAATTTTGTTTTTTGCAGCAATGACAAACAAAAACAGTTGCTAGAAAAATTTTCTAGCAGAATTGTCGTACAACGTGGCTATTTGAAAAAACTAGGGCCGCACCAAGTGCAATACAGCTATTTAAAAACTATTCTGATAATAAAAGGTATTTTTTGCACCTATCAAATACACCTGCGGTGACTACAAAATTGCTGTATTCAAATTTAAGTGCAAGGTGCCTCTATGAACAAAGCTGGCCTGCGCCAAAGTGAAAAAAAACACCTATCTGAAATGTATACGGATAAAAAAAAGTGGAGTTTTGCACCTATCAAATACACCTGCGGTGACTACAAAATTGCTGTATTCAAATTTAAGTGCAAGGTGCCTCTATGAACAAAGCTGGCCTGCGCCAAAGTGAAAAAAAACACCTATCTGAAATGTATACGGATAATAAAAGTGGAGTTTTGCACTTATCAATACAACGGCGGTGACTACAAAATTCCTGTATTCACATTTAAGTGCAAGGTGCCTCAATGAACAAAGCTGGACTGCTACAAAGTGAAAAAAACACCTATCTGAAATGTATACGGATAATAAAAGTTGAGTTTTGCACCTATCAAATACATCTGCAGTTACTAGAAAATATCTGTATCCTAATATAAGTTCAGGCTGCACAACATACAAGTAATATTTCACCGGCAAACTGTCAATAAAAACTCATTCCAATGCAGGGTCTAAACAAAGTCTTGGCTGCACAATATCCACTCTCCTTTAAAGAGCCTGTCTGTCTGTTTGTGTTCGCCCGCAGCCACCGCACCCCCCCCCCCCCCGCGACTGTACAGGGCTAGGTGCTCCTTTAAAATTCTCTGCCTAAATTACTAAAATCTGCAAATCTCTAATCTACCTAACTTCTAATTTTCACAGCTAAAAGCATAGCTGTCTGTGTGAACAAATAGAACAGTTTCGCTGAGCTGTTTTGACAGAGACCGAGCACACGTCCTTCTCTTATGAGACACACTAACACACTGTGGCTGAACAGGAAGGGCTGTTCTATGTAAAACCAGGTCTTGTGATTTCTCCAGCCAATCGCAACCATACACATCCCAGTCATGACGTCGCATACACAGCTCACTCTGCTCTATTCTGTAAGCTGATTTGCTGGCCGCCAAAATTACAGGAAGAGCTGAAAATGGTGCGATATTAATAGATTATGCGCAGATTTTCACCTAAATTATCTCGTGATCGAAAAAATCCGATCACCATAAAAACCGTGCCGATTTCAACTTTGTCGCTAGTAATCGCTCAACACTAGTTAATATCCTCCTCATCCCAGCTACGACTGAAGAAAAAGAAACGAGTATCAGGTTCAAATAATTCCAACATTAATTAGTTCCACCTCACCCATATAAGCTCTCCTCATACAGTGAACAGATCTGTTTCTTTTAAAGCAGTACAGACATTTTTTTATAAAGGTGGGATCCCTGTGCTGCCTGCGGACTCATGGAAATACAGATTTCAGTAAGTAAATCTTAGTTTTCCCCTTCGTCCTCAGGCAGCACACAATGAGATCTCCAAAAGCAGTACCAAACGGAGGGGTGGGGGACAGTATGCAAACTGTGCATTCTCTAAAGTACTCAGACTGATGCCAAAGATTGTAGAGAATACTAAGCAGCCACTTGGTAAATTTAATCTAATAAAGTTTTAATTTTATTTGGCAATAAGGACACTATTTCACACAGGGTGTTGGCTCATTCCCTTTTACTCTTTTCTCTCTTATTTATTTATTTCTCTTCCTCTTAAGTCATGGAACTATCTGTAAGACCTAAAACTTGGTAGGGAGAAATGGGTGGGGGGATTATAGAAGGGGTTTTAAGAAGCTTTAGCTGTGAACCCTTTCCCCGTAAAATCTTTGGATAAAGCGAAGTGAATAGCTCTCATAGGCTTTATTTTTTCTAAGGAAATACACCTAAATAACTGAGGCAGGTCATTTTTGTGATTTTCACTATTTGCCATACTGGAAATCAGGTTTATCAGTTTCCCGCCCCCTGGCAATGAGAAAATGGCAAAGAACCCCAAAAAGGCTATGAAAAGGGAAAAAAAAAATGATATGCTTATCAGAATTTATTCATTTGGTCCTTTGAAAACGAGTCTGCCCCTGAAGAAAAAGTCTTTTGTTTTATATTTTTTTTTTTTATTATTTTTTTTAAGCCATAGTATATTGCCGGATATTGTTTAAGAGAACGAGGATCAATTTGTGTGTAGTGTTGGATTTAAAAAAAAAAATAAATAAAAAAATAAACTGCAGATTTTCCTGGATTCCCAGACTAGATAAAACTTTTTTTTAATGATGGAAGCTGGGGCGTATTTCAGACAAAAAAACGAGCCTATGGGGTTTTTTTTTTTTTTTTTTTTTAAACCCCCAGCTGTTTTATGACATGAGCCTCCCATTACATGTCAAATAGGGACTCAAAATAAAGGTGATAGCGGAAAACTTCCCATTTCCTACAAAAGGCAAGGTATTGGGGCCTGAAGGGCCTTTTTAAAACCTATGGGCCCCTTAGAGGCAACGGATATAGTTATGCCAAACCCTTTTAAACAAATTTTAAAAAGGGGGTTCTGTTGTAGGAGCTTGGTATTGGGTAGGGGAAAATTTGATGTAATTTTGAAGCGTTCCTGCTCCTTAGGGGAAATTAAGATTCACTTTTTTAAAATCTTAAAAGATGTCGTTATAATTGCCAAAAAGGTCCCCCGAAGAAGACCTCTATGAAACCCACTCTTCCCTTAGCTAAAAGCTGAGATATCAGAGCAGGACCCGATTGCAAAAAGATTTGGGCTTTTAAAATGTTTAACAAAAGGTTTTTTAAATGGAGACCCCTTCAATAAAACATGTTTGGGTGTAAACGAGCGGTAAAACAATTCTGTAACTTTGTAAAGGTTTGAGACAGGTAAAAAACTCCCTGAGTATTTGGAAAAACCTCTGATAGATTTTTTTCAGTTGCCATAAACCAAATAATAATTGATTAGTTTTGTTTTAAAAAACATCACCCTGAGGCAGATTTTTAAAAATACCGTTACCCGGCAGGAGCCCGGGGAATTTTGCACAGAAAACCCGCCCTAACTTTCCAGCTTCTAGTTTATATTTTGCTGCGTTTCAGTTAAGCTACGAAATAAAATAAGTTGCAGAAAACCCTCTTCTGAACCCGAAGGCAAAAAACAGCATAACCAAAAAAATTACCAGAATAATCTGATGAACTGAAAAATCATTTCCAACTTTATACCATGGAGAGTGGCGCAGGGCAGTGCCAGAAAAAAAAGAAAACAAAAAGCGCCAGTCCCTGACCCAGGGAAAATTAACATACAGTCAGACATGTTACCAGGGCAGCGGGAAAGTTTTGAGAGAACTAAATTTTCCTACTTTTGCCCCATGGAGAGTACCCCAGCCTGGCGTGCCTTGGGAAAAAATTTTATAACCATCAGAGGAGCCCCCCTCTGTACTGTCCCTTCTCCTCCTGGGGTAAAGGATAAATTGTCCGGCAAAATCAGTAGAGATGGGCGAACTTCTAAAAAAATTTCAAATTCGGTGACTTGCCAAATTTTCCCGAAAAAATTTGTTTTGGTCCGAATTATTTCGGGCGAACGGTTTTAAAAAAACGGGATTTTTTCCCTTTTGACCCTGCACGGGGAGTCTGCAGGGTGCGGTAAAAAAAATTGAAACATGTTTAAAATATGCAGAGGGAGTTTGGGTTTTGGGTCTTAAATACATGTTGTGTTTTAGTATGACACGCACATGACTGCCGCCGCTTTTGAATGTTGACTAAAAAATTTTTCCCGGGGGCATTTAAAAGGGGGCAAAATGCCCAAAAAAAAATAAAAGGGGGGAATGTACCCTTTGAAAAAGTCAGGGGCAGCAAAAGGGGGAAAAAAAAAAATTAAGCTGAGAGCTAAAAGTGGCAACATCAGGGGCCAGAGTGTGGGGGGGTGACGGCGGAAAGGCCACAGCAGATGAGGTCAGGAGTGGACAATGACTTTCTGGGGGGTGGAAAAAAAAAAAGTAGGCCACAGGGGTGGCACAATGACAAGGGGTGGAGTAAGGGAAAGCGCAGCATGGGGCAAAACAGGGGCCACAATGACATTTTTTAAGGGGGAAAAAAACGGGGAGTGGGCCCACAGGTGGCACAAGGGAAAGAGGTGTGGGTGATGGCGGCAGGAGAAACAGCATAAAAAATTCGTGAGTGGAAAATGACACATTTGTGGAGGTTAAAGGAACCCAGCAGCAGGGAGGTCAGACAGGGGCCCACAATGACTTTTTGGAGGTGGAAAAAAACGGGGAGTGGGCCCACGAGGGGGCACAATGACAGAAAAGTGGGGGGTGACGGTGGAAGAAGAAAACAGCATGGGGGGTCAGAGAGTGGCAAAATGACACAGTGTGGAGGTGCCCCCTTGCAGAAACATAAAGAAGGGGCCCAGAAATAAAGGTCGAAAAGTGGCACAAATGACAAAATTTTGGGATGTCACGGCCCCCAGAAAACAGCAGCATGAGGTAATAGGTGGCCCCAAATGACAGAGTGTGGAGGGGGGGGCAATCCCAGTCCCGGGTTAAAGAGGGTTGGTGGAGATGGAAAAAACTGTCAGAGATGTGGGGGCATCAGGCGGTGGGGCTCAAAATAGGGGGCTGAACTAGTTTGAACCAGACTCATTTTCATTTTTGGGTGAGGGTTTGGTGATTTTAGTTGTTGCCTAAGGCTTTGGTGTGGGGAAAAATCCTGGCCGATCCACCCCTGATTATTTTGGGGAAAAAAGGGTTTAGTGGGTTCCACATTTCCCGTGGAAAAAGGGGGGGTTTTCCCCCTTGGGGGGTAACGTTTGGCCCCCCCGCACTAAAAACCCCGTTTTTATGCCCCCCATTTCGGGTTTCGGGCAGGACAGTTTCTCCACTGCAAATCGGCAAGTTGCGGCTACAAATCCAGTTTGGCTCCCCAGTAGCCCGGGCCCCTTAAAATGGGGGTGGCAGGATTGATTGGCCGAGAGTTGTTGGCAAAGAAAAAAAAATCCTTTGCAGGGGGTGGTGGACCCTTTTTTGACGGGGCTGAAATGGCTTCTTTTGCCCCCTGGGCGCTGTGCTGTTTGCTGCGGCGGCAGGATGAACCCCCACATCTCAGCCCACGTTTCCCCCAGGCCCCCGGATGGGGGAGCTGAATGTTTTTGGGGACGCGGGCCAGGGTGCCAAGTAAGTTCCCTGGCCCGCTTCATTTTCTCCCATACGGGAATCTACATAACCAAAATATTGGCTCCTTGGTGTCTTAGAAAAGAAACGGCCACCCGCCCCGGGAAGTATCTGTTTTTTACCCCCCAAAGCCCCGCACTGAGGGGACAAATTTCCGGGGTTGCCTCGCTGAGCCCTTTTTGCGCTATTTTCTTTTCCTGCGAAGGGGTTTTTTCCCCCGTGGCGCTTGGCCCCCGTCCTTTTTTACTGCTGTTTTTCTGCTGACTTACGGCAAAAAAAATTTCTTCTGGCTGCGCCATACTGACGCGAAAGCGGGAAGCCCTCTTTTGACGATGATGAACCCCTTGCCCTCACCCGGTCCGAGTGCGGTTGGTAAATCATCATCTTTTTGTGCTTTATGTAAACTGTTTGGCCAATCACCGGTTTTGGTATGAAGGGTGACCCCTCACAAACTGACCCCCAAATGCCCTTCCACATCTTTTAATTTGCGCTACGAAAAGAAGAAAGCGGTTTTGGCCCTTTTTTTTCCGCTGCCAAGTAGCTGGGGAATGCCCTTAAAATTTGGTTAATCCCGATATATAGGGGCATTGGGGCCCAGCCCAAACTTGTAGATCTGGGGGCTGGGGGAACCCGGATGGGAAAGAGGGGGGGGTTGAGGACAGGGTGGGCCCCCCTGCCCCGCCCCCGGGCCTTTCCCAAATAAGGGAAATTGGGTTGATGTTCCCAGGGACTTTGGGGGGGGGGTTTCAGATGTCACCCTGGGGATAAAGGGGAAATGCCCTAGTAAACCCAATCAAAAAACCCTTGGGTGTGGTAACCCACACGGCCGGCTAGATGACGGGGGGGGGGGGCCAGTTGGGGCCCTCACCGAATGGACCCTTCTGAGAAAGTCCTTTCTGTGCTGCGCCCTGGGCCGGGTCGGAATATTTGTCCCAAATTGCCATCGCGGGGTGAAGAGCCTGCCCCTTTGTTTTGACATCGTTTGTTCTAAAATGTAAAAGGACCTGTTTGAAAGTTTTCTGTTATATGATAAATCACGGTCCGTCCCGGGACGTAGAATTTGGATCCACGGACCCCCGAAAGCGGGGGGTTTTTGTAACCCACGCCGGGGAAAAGGAAATTTAAAGGGTTGGGGCCCCGGGTTTTTTCCACCAGGCCCGCGCAAGCGGGAGGGACTTGCTGCGGCGGGGGGGTTTTCCCCCAGGTGTCCCCCCCCCTGACGTGACTTGCTTGGGGGTGGACCCGGGGTATAGCGTGGGGGGCCGGGAAATCTTTCCAGGCAGGCTCGAAAGTGGGGGGGAACGGGCGGGAAGGACGGGCAGGCGGGCACAGATTCTTTGGTTTTGGGACGGGCCCACTAGGTCGGGCAGGCGGAAAGAAGCGGGGGTGAGGAACGGAAGCTAAGGGGGTTCAGGGTACACGGAAATAAAGGAAAAGGCTTAGAAGGGCTTTCTCTATAGGCAAAAAAGGGGCCCAAAAGACCCGGCAACGCCCCAAAAGGGAAGGGGCGGGCCCAAAATAAGGGCAGGGGCCGGCAATAGCCAATTACCGGAAACACGGGCCCCTTTTTAAATTTTCCCCGCGGGTCCCGGTGCGTGCGGCCTTAGATGCCCGGGGGGAACCGGGGGCCGGGACCCGGGAGACGGGCCAACAGGAGCGGGGCCCCGGGTAAGTAGGAGGGGGACCCGGGGCCGGGCCCGGGTTTAAAGGCGCCCACCGCCCGACATGCGGGGCGGCGGTGCCGCTGGGCCCGGGGGCCCGCGGGGGGGCCCGCAAACCCGGGAGGGGGGTGGGGGCCCCCACCCGTGACATTTCCCCCCCCCTTCGGCCTCCCCCTCCCTTTGGTGGGGGAAACCTTAAAATTTTTTCCCCGTTTCCAGAATATTTTTTTCTGGCCCCCAGGACCTCTCTTGGGGCCCGAACCCCTCCAGCCAATGAGAAAAAATCCTTCCCCCCGGGACCTTTCTTTTATTAAAATCTTTTTTCAGAAAAAGACAAGGGTTTGGTGTCGGGCCTAGGGGGTGGGAGGAGAAATTTCCCGGAGAAAAAATTTTTTAAGGTTAAACGGTTTTTTGAGGGAGCAGGGAAGGGGTGGGGGGCCCCTCTTTAGGGGGGGGGAAGGCGGAGTTTGTATGAAAATGGGTTAATGCGTTTGAGCCCCTCAAAATGGACCAGGAAAGGGGGGGGACCCAGTTATAGCGGGAAACCTTAAACGAATTATTTAGCCGAAAAAACCCAAAACCTTGTCCCCGGGGGGAAAAGGGTTTTGGCGGAGATCTTTTCTTTTTTTTTGTGGGGTTGAGCCTTGGTGGGGGGCGGGGGCCCGAAGTAGCGAAGGGCGAGTCTGTTTCCAGTAGCTGTTCAGGTCCGGACCACTTTTCCCCCCCCCCCCCCCCCCCCCCCCCCGCCCCCCTGAGGGCCCCAGGGCAAAAGAAAAAGGGGGAGGGGGGGGGGGTTTGGGGGGCCAAGTAGACAATAAAGAAAGGAAGCAGCCCAGCAGCTTCCAGTCCAACGATTTTATACAAAAAACTCGGCCCAGGGGAAAACAAGTGGCCCAATCATCCTGGCGGGCGGGGGAAAAGGTGGCGAGGTAGAAACCTGGGGTTTGGGTTTTTTTCTTTTCCCTGCCTTTTGGGCCCTGGGGGTGGTGGGCCGAAAAAAAGCCCAAATTTTTTTTTTGTAGTTGGTTACAGAGGGGGCCAGTCTGGAAACAAATTGAAACGCCAGGGGTCCGCCCCTATGTGCTGCGGGAAAAACCCTTTGCACCCCCCCCAAAAAAAAAAATATGCAAAAAAAAATTGACTGGAAAGGCGAGGAAGCTGGGGGTTTGGTTTCTGCTGATGAAACTGGAAACTTCTCAATTTTTGGCCCATTTTGGCGGTTGGCCCTTAGACTTTCTGGGGAAACCTGGCGCGGGGGAAACTTGATGGGTTTTAAAGGTCGGGGGGGGGAAAAACCCGGAATGTCGTCAAGTCACAACCCCGCATGTGTACAGTGGGGCCCCGGAAAAGTTTCCCATTGACGAATTTTTGGGAAAGGCGGCCGGGGCATTGCAGACCCCCGAAGGGCATAAACCAGGTATCAAGAAGTGCCCGTCGGGGTTTTTAAAAGGGGGTCTTCCATTCGTCCCCCCTCACGTTTCGTATGAGTTTTAAAACCCCCTCGCAGGTCCGTTTAGTAAAGATTTGGCCCCTGTTTACGGTCAAAGAGTTCCGTGATCAAGGGAGGGGAATAGCGGTTCTTTACCGAAATTTCTTGTTGGGGGCCCACGATAGTTATGCAAGGCGCGACTACCGTCCTTCTTACCCAACGAGAAAAACCTGGGCCCCGCTGGGGGGGGGACTTGCGGTTTAAACCCCCCTTCGGGGAGATTCTCCTTGATATGGGTTTTGGGGACATAGCAAGGTCCCCGGGGTACCGACAGGGGGGTTTAAAACCCTCCCTCGTGGAGGAGACGCCCCGGGGGAAGTTAAACGGGACAGTCTTTTATGGCGTTTGGGGCGGGAACGCCCAAGCTTCCCTTCTTGGGGAAGACGCCCTGAAAATTTTTGGGTTTATGGTGCAGGAAGGCCGTCAGAGGTTAGACGACCCCAAGAAGGGGAAAGGAAAGAACCCCCCCCCCGGGGGGGGGCCCAAAAAAAAACAGCGGACTGAACTCCGTACCCAATTTTGGACTTGCCTGACGGGCCAAATCGAGCAGGGGGGAGCGTGGCTTTTGAAACCCAAAGGGAGCCCCAAGGAAAAAGGACGGGGAGGGGGGGGTTTTAAAAGTAGAACGCAAAGTCTCTCCTTTTTGAAACCCCCCCAATTTTTTAGGACCCCCGGGTCCAGTTCGGGAAACCGAATTGGACCCCTTGAGAATCTCTCCATCTGCCCGGAGGATGATTTAGGGGTTTTCTCCGGGGCGGATCACAGGGAGGTTATGCTGGGATACCGGGGCAGCGCCCAAAGAAATTTGGGGCCGGGCCCCAGGCCCGGGAAAAGCAGAAAGTGAAACTGGGCACCAGAAAAGGTGCCGACGATCACGGGCGGGGCAGGAGGGGGGAGGGGCTTGCTCTCCCCTTTGGGTGCATCCCCTACGTGTCATAGGTGCGCCCGTTTCCCGGACGTGAGGGCGAAAAGTGGGCGGATCTGCGGAAATGGTTTCCCAACAGAAACCGAAAAGATTTCTTCTGTTTTTGGGGCCCCAGTTAAAGTTGTAGACGGGTTTGGGGCCGTTTCCCCCATGGCCTCTTCGGGGGCGGGTTGGCGAGGGCAACTGAGGGGCCCCTTTGAAAAAAGGGGGGCCGGGACGGGGGGAAGACGACGGGGTCAGCTTGCTCCCGTTCAGGGGAAATTTCCCTCCTGGCGTTTTCCGGGAAAAGGATGTAATGAAGTGGCCGGGGGGATAAGGTCACTAAAGGGGGAAGACGGGAGTTTCCCGGGGGGATAGAAAATCTTGATGGGTGGAGGGGCCCCTTTTTTAAAAGGTGGAGTCAACCCCGCTTTTTTCCACAAAAAAAACTCGGGGGCCCAAAAGTGGGGGAACCCCGGGCATAATGGGTAAAAATGTTCCCCTTAAATTTGATTTAGCAAGGCTTTCTCGGCGACGAACCCCGGGGGTTGGTTTTCCTCAAAAAAGTTTCCGGAACTCGGTGAGGAAGGGAAGCCGGGTTTTGCTGTGACCGGATGCCCCTGCCCCAGGGGGGGGGTAGCCCAGGCCGGGGGTTTCCCCCGGAGGAAGGTTAGCACAAAACCCGCCCCCATTAGCCCCGTTGGTGGGAAATTTGGGTTTCCCCATTAATCAATGGGCAGGGGCTTTGGGTGAAAAAGGGCCCCGGGCAGGCCTTGGAAGTCCCCAATCGAATTTGGTCGGCTTTGTTAGAGGGGCCCGGGTGGACCAGGGGTTGGGGACCCGGGGAACCGGGGGGGCCGCGGGAGCCACGGGGGGGGGTTGTTGCTGTGACCCGGCCGGGGAGTGCTGCATCTTGGGGGAAAAGGAATTGGCCCGAGTTTGCCCGATTTGCTGGGTTGTGAGCGAGCTTTTGGGGATTTGCTGACCCACAATGGCGGTGGGGGTCGCGTCAGCGGAAGAGGCACCCTTGGGGGGGGATCCATGGCGGATCTTACTGTCACCCCCCGGGGAAGTAGAAGTGGTTTCCAAGGGAAACCAAACCGAAGCGTTTGGTGTAAGCCACGCGGGGAAAGGGGGAATTCAAAGGGGGAAAGGCCCGGTTTTCACCAGAGTCCCCCGCAAACCCGGGTTGGAATTGCTGGGCGGGGGTTTTCCCCAAGGTAGCCCCCCCTGACGTGATTCCCTTGCGGTGGCAGCCGAGGTTTTTTTTTTAAAGCGTGGTGAAGAATGTCGGGGCGGTTTTCGTAGTCGGGGACAGGCAGAAGGTCCGGGGGCGGGCGCACAGATTCGGGGGCGGGGAAAGGCACTAGGTCGGGGGAAAGGCGGCAAGAAGGTGGTCGGGGAAAAGGAAGCAAAAAGGTAGGTTTACACGGTTTATCAGGAAAAAGGTTAGAACCCCTTTTCTTCTTTTTGGCAACAATGGCACAAAAAGACCCGGACCCCCCCCAAAGGAAGGGGCAGGCTTAAAAAAGGGCAGTGAGGCAGGCAAATACCCAATTTAAACCGGGTTTACACGGCCCTTTTAAAAATCTCCGGGTGCCGGCGGGGGCGGGGCCTTGGGTTTGTCGGGGACGCGCGGCCGGGAGCCTGAGACTGCAACGGGGGAGGGGGGCGGGGGGGGGTAAAAGTAGGAGGGGCCCGGGGGCCGGCGGGGGGGAGCGCCCCCCCGGGCCCGCATGCGGGGGGGGGGGGGGCCGCTAGTGGGGAAAACCGGGGGGGTTTTTTTGCCCGGCCCCGGGGAAACGGGGGTCGGGGGCCCCAAAACCGTGAAAAAAAACACAAAATGTTTTTTGACTCCAAATAAAAACCAAATTTAACAAGTTGGGTTTAAACCCCTTGGTTTATAAATTGCGCCCCAAAAAGGGCCCGGGGGAAAAAATTTACTTGTATGGGGCGAAAAAAAAACTCTGTGTATTTTACTGAATGTAAAAGCACAAACAGGCTTAATTAACCTTCGGATATCAATTATGCTACAGCCAAAATTGCTTCTTTGGCGGTGAAAAAGAAGGTTTCTTTTAGTGACCACAACAGCAGAACAACGCTTAATTAACCCCTGGATGTAAATTGCGCAAAAGAATTGAGCAACCAAAAACTTCCAGCTTTGTAGCGTGTTACAATGGCGTGTATTTTACGGTACACAAGAAGAGAAAAACTTGTAATTAACCTTCGGTTATGAATTATGCTACAGGAAAAATGTCTTTTTTGGCGGTGAAAAAGACGGTTTCGACTTCCGGTTGCGGCGCCGCGATGCCCGGCCGTGTGTAAGAGAGGCTCTGACACCCCCGTGTCTTACCCGCATCCTGAACGGAGTATCCTGGCCGGGAGCAGGACCCCCGTAGTGGCGGATGGTGCTGTGAGTACAGCGGAGGCTGAGCTGGGCGCAGGGGCGCATCTATGCCCCGCTGGCAGGCGAGAAACATCGCAGAAATGTTGCGGCGGCCGCATGGCGCCCGCCATCTTAAACGGCCCCGTCGGCTCTCACATAAGGATGGGGACTGTTGCCAGAGACTAAACAAGCCAGCCACGGGGAGGCTGCTAATAGACATGCCTTACCATAAAATATGCACAAGCTCTACTTAGGAGCCTATTAAGTAAAGTATGGCCACCTAATCAGCTGCTGCGGGCCATATCATGGACAGAGATTTCAGGAGCACCTGATTTGTATACCCCTGCCAAAGCTCATAAGCCCCTGGGTTTTCACACCAGCGGTGTCAAGTCTGAATGTAGTGAGCTGAGTGAGAGACAGTTAAGCTATCATATCCCTTACCTCCAGTGATATCTGGGAAAGGGGAAGAGCACCAGTCTACTGTGGTAATTTTAAAGGCATACATACATCTCTTAAATGGACAGATATCTACTGAAAATGTCAGCCAAGACTAGAAGTGCTCTGAAAAATCGAAAAGGGGAGACAATACCATCTAGTGACCAAAAGGATTATGACAAGCCTCATCTTTCTGAAAGTTCATCATCCACTGCCCCGGATTCTGATAATTATCCACCGTCTAGATTCAACATCACAGACCTGAAGCAAATTGCAATAGAGGTGGCGAAAGTGATCTTGCCGGATTTACAGGCCTCGCTAACTGACATGGTAGGCACGACCTTGAAAGAGCTGCAGGGAACG
This sequence comes from Phyllomedusa bahiana, assembly GCA_025379985.1. Taxonomy (NCBI): domain Eukaryota; kingdom Metazoa; phylum Chordata; class Amphibia; order Anura; family Hylidae; genus Phyllomedusa; species Phyllomedusa bahiana. Next base: position 18,638 of record JAODAL010038843.1, on the reverse strand, counting down.
GTAGCGCAGCATGAAGAGCGGCTTGACGATGTGGAAGAAAGAACCCTCTCGGTCGAAAAAGATATTGAGGATCTCCAATTCCAACTTCAGGAAATGGCCAAAGATAATAAAAAGCTGTGGGAGAAGTGTGATGACTTGGAGAATCGGTCTAGAAGAAACAACTTGAAGCTGATTGGTGTTCCAGAATCTCTATCACAAGCTGCTCTAATTAATCTATGTGAAAATGAAATTCCGCAGTATTTCGGCATACTTAGAAATACTTAGAAAGTGTAAAGTGGAGCGGGCGCATAGGTTGGGGCCAGAAAGGAGAGATCGCTCAAATGTACCAGACGATAAACGAAAAGACCGTCCGAGACCTGCACTTTGCAAGTAGCTGGAATATTCGGATAAAGAGGAAATTCTAAAGGCTTATAGAACCAAAAGTTCAGAAATCGAGCTTCATGGATGTAAAATTTTATTATTTGATGACTTTTCAGCTGAGGTCACCAGGAGACGGAGGGCATTCTCTGCCATCTGCTCGGAGCTGCATAAATCTCAGCAGAAATTTGCTCTATTGTACCCAGCGACGCTGAAGGTGTTTCAACATGAGGGTCCGCCTCTTTTCTTTAAAGATCCCCAATCAGCAGTGGAGGGACTAGGTCTTCAAGTGATCTTGGTTGATGGACAACGTCGAACCACAATGCTGGATGGTGGCCGAGAGGTGCAACACTGGAGGGATAAGAAGCCAAGACTCGACACTACTAGTGGAACCTGAAGGACAGAGCGACAGAGAGACGCTTTGTGACTGCTGATGTATCTATGCCCTTTTTAGGATGTCAATATATAAAGCGTATACTCAGGGCCGTTCCTAGGGGCGGGCAGGGCGGGCGGTCGCCCGGGGCGCCGAGGCACCGCTCACCCGAGGGGGGCGCCGCGGCCGCCCTGCCCGCCTGGAGGAGCGCACCTGACTCTGCGCGACTGTTTTATAAAAGTCGCGGAGAGCCAGCAGCTGCAGGGCGGAGGCGGGACGGATCGTTCCCGTCCTGACTCCTCCCCTGTATCAGCGTCACAGGGGGCGCACAGCTCTCACCGCGCCCCCTGTGACGCTCCGTCCCCTCGGCTGGCAGCTCTGCCGCCGAGGAGACCCCTGGTAGCTGCATGCAGCGTAAGCAGCGTGATGACGTCACGCTGCTTACACCGCTCTGCAGCTCCCACTGCTGAGCAACTCCGGACCGGGACGCGCGGACCCAGGTGAGTACTTTTTTGTTATTTTATAATTACTTGCAGGGGCCACCACTGGCTACAATGGGGGCATCCTGGCTACAAGGGGGCATCCTGGCTACAAGGGGGGCACCACTGGCTACCCGGGGGTCAAACTGGCAACAAGGGGGCAACCCTGGCTACAAGAGGGGCATCCTGGCTACAAGAGGGGCACACTGGCTACAGGAGGGGCATCACTGGCTACAGGAGGGGCACACTGGCTACAAGGGGGGCATCTACTGGCTACAAGGCGGCATTCTGGCTACAAGGGGGGCACACTGGCTACAAAGGGGACATCTACTGGCTACAGGGGGGCATCCTGTCTACAAGGGGGGCATCTACTGGCTACAATGGGGGCACACTGGCTACAATGGGGGTACACTGGCTACAAGGGGGACATCACTGGCTACAAGTGGGGAACACTGGCTACAAGGGGGAACACTGGCTACAAGGGGGCACACTGGCTACAAGGGGGGCATCTACTGGCTACAAGGGGGGCATCTACTGGCTACTATGGGGACACACTGGCTACTATGGAGGCACACTGGCTACAATTGGGGACCACTGGCTAAAAGGGGGGCATCACTGGCTAAAAGGGGGGCATCACTGGCTAAAGGGGGGGCATCACTGGCTAAAGGGGGGGTCACTGGCTAAAAGGGGGATCACTGGCTACAAGGGGGGCATCACTGGCTACAGGGGGGCAACTGGCTACAATGGGGGCACACTGGCTACAATAGGGGCACACTGGCTACTGGGGGGCATCTCTGGCTACAGGGGTGGGCATCACTGGCTACAGGGGGCATCACTGGCTAGAAGGGGGGCATCACTGGCTAGAAGGGGGCATCTACTGGCTACAGGAGGCATCTACTGGCTACAGGGGCATCTACTGATAACAGGGGCATCTACTGGCTACAGGGGGCATCACTGGCTACAATGGGGCACACTAGCTACAAGGAGGGCATCACTGGCTACAGGGAGGCATCTCTGGCTACAAGGGGGGCATCTACTGGCTACAATGGGGGCATCACTGGCTACAATGGGGGCACACTAGCTACAAGGGGGCATCTCTGGCTACAAGGGGGGCATCTACTGATAACAGGGGGCAGCTACTGGCTACTGGGGGGCATCAACTAGCTACAGGGGGGCATCAACTGGCTACATGGGGGCATCAACTAGCTACAGGGGGGGCATCAACTGGCTTCAGGGGGGCATTAACTGGCTACAGAGGGCATCTACTGGCTACAGGGGTATCACTGCTACAGGGGGCTACTACCTGGCTATAGGGGCTATTACATGGCTACCATATGAGAGGCGATAGCTGGGGAGTTTGTATAGAGATAGGAATTGGTTGGAAAATGCTGATAAAGGGAGGAGTCTTAGATATTTGTTTTTGTAAATTTTACAGTGAAGAGTCGGGAGTAGTCTTCATGGCGTCTGGGACAGATGGAGGAGAAGAAGAAGAAGAAGAGAAAGAGAACAACTCTTCAGAGACGTCTTCTGTGAGTCACTATATATAACTTTACTGTAACCATTTATATGTGTGCAGAGCTTGTGTTCAGCGGGTATCCACCACTGTATGCTGGTAATATTGGTTGAAGTATAATGGTTTGTATTCAGTAATGGTCAGTTTGTATTATTCAGTCACTATGTGCTGGTGATATGTGGTCACGGTGTTGCTGTATTTGGTCACTATGTGGTGATATGTGGTCATGGTGTGGTAGTATTATTCGGTCACTGTGTGCTGGTGATATGTGGTCTTAGTGGTCTTGGGATTCTGGTTGGTGTAGCAGTGTTATTTGGTAACTGTATGACTATTATTTAGTAATCTTATATGTATCATATTGTTGTAAAGCTTTTTGTATATTTTAGATTTGGTTGATGGTGATGCACTGTGTTTCATTATGGCGCATTATGTTACATGGGAGTGGGGGGTGCGAAATTTCTTCACCTCGCCCTGAGTGAAATTTAGCCTAGGAACTGCCCTGCGTATCCTTTCAGGTTCGACTGTCTCCATAGTTGGTGGTAGTTACCATTTTATGTCTAATGTACAATGTATTAGGGGTATTATTACTATTATCTTGGAATATATTGCGTATTTTTCATTCTCTGTTCCAAAGGTTATTTTTGACAGGCAAATTAACAGGGGTTCATGTGTCTGGGCCAATAAACAGTTTTTTTGTAATGAAGGATACGGGGAGGGGGGTAGCTTCTCTTAGGAAATTTTGATTTTGGATGGATGGCCTGGGTGAAGTGGAAAAAAGGAAGTTCAGTAGCACTGTTTTCTTAGGAGGGGCAATGGGTGTCACCTCTGGGTCAAGAAGTGCGTTTTTTGTTGTTGGGGAATTTTGGGTCGTTTTCCCATGTTCAGATCTGGTTAGGGTTTCCTTGTTTGAGATACATTTGGGGTTAGCACTACAGTCACTTAATTTTCTGGTATTCAGCGAATCATGCATATTATCACGTGGAATGTGAAAGGATTGCGCTCGCCTCAAAAACGGATTATGGTGCTCCGACACCTTAAGTGCCTGAAAGCGGATCTTGCCCTACTCCAGGAAACGCATCGAGGTGAGGCGGATTTCTTTAGGTTAAAGAAAATGTGGGTGGGGGAGGTCCTGGGATCCCCAGCGGTGGACTCAAAGGCAGGAATTCTAACATTAATTAGCAAGCATGTACAGTATCGGATTTAAGACCAAAGTAGAGACTCGGAAGGTAGGGAGCATAGGGTTACTTTTTCCACCGTTACAGATACGATTAGTGTTTACAACGTTTATTGCCCGAACTAGGGTCAGAATAGATTCTTGCGAGACTTAAGAATAACAAAGCCCCGGGGCCCTGATGGCTTCACCGGGGAATTTTATAAAATATTGAACGATCATATTGCACCAGATTTATTGGATCTTTTTAACAGGTACTTAGGGGGCAAGCAGTACCCGAGACAGTCAACACTGCCTATATCAAATTATTGCCAAAACCAGACAAGGATCTGTCATTAGCTGCCTCGTACAGGCCCATATCATTGATTAACGTGGACCTGAAACTTATTTAAAAAATTATGGCGGATAGATTAGCGGTTGTGCTCCCTAAATTAATATCACCTTTGCAAGTGGGATTTGTGCAGGGCAGATCTGCTGTGACGAATATCCGCAAGATCATTATGGTCCTTGACGAAATTAAAATTTATCACCAGTTGCATAGCTCTCCGGCACTCATGACCATTGACGCTGAGAAAGTTTCTGACAACGAGTCCTGGCAATGGCTTTATAGTGTCCTAGAGTATATGGGCTTCTCAGGCGCCTTTATGCGCTTTTTGCGCTCTCTGTATAGCTCAGCGAGAGCCAGAATTTATACTCCTGGGTTCCTATCTCAGGTCTTTGATCTACAGAAGGGAACGCAACAGGGTTGTCACTCTCCCGCTCCGGGTTTAATCTGCGATTGAGCCAAAGGGTTTCAGGGCCTTTTAAACGGACCCAAAAATTTTTAGGGGGGTTTTGCAGTTGGGCCCACTATACGACTTAAAAAAAAGTGTATTTAATGATGACATATTGATGTTTATTTTCCGCCCCGGTGAGGGAAAGGGAAGGGTCAATATTTAAAGGGTTTTTCAGCATTTTTGGCGATTTTTTCTGGCTTACGAGTCATAATGATAAATGTGACTTATTTGGGAATTTCACCTAAGGGTACCCTATCAAAAAAGGGGGGAAGGGTTTTAAACCCTTTCCCGGTGGGGGGGCTAAAACCAGTAAAAAATTTACCCCCAGGATACTTAGGAAGGCATCCAGAGTCTATTTAGCAATTTTTTTTTTCAGCCCGTCACCCAAAAAATCGAAAAAGAACTCCATAAAGGGAATAATTTCCCCTGTAATTTCGGGAAAGGTTTCAATTTGATAAAAAAAGGATTATTTTTCCCCAAACTTTTGTACCCCTTGCAGACTATCCCCTTCCCTCCTGAACATTTAGATTTACGCTTTCTACCGGGCCTTTTCTTCCTTAAATTTGGGCGCGTCGAACTCATGGGGATCGCGCTAAAGATTTGATCTATCTGAGATAGGGGGGTCCTGGGGCTTCCTGATGTTAGGGATTAGGATGGGCGAATTGATTCAAAACCAAGGGGGGGGGGGGGGAAAATTCTTTTTAAAATTTTTCGGGAAAAAATTGGGTTTTCGGCCGAAGTCGAACTTTGGGGTACTTGGGGGTGAACGAAGTGGGCTTTTGATTGATAAAAGGGGCTGCGAGCCTCATGGCCCCACAGGGGGCCCAAACCCATTTGGGGGAGGAAGAAGGGCTTTTACCCTGATGATGTGCAGAGATGAAGCCAATCGGGGAACGGCGGGATTTGGGGAAGTCACCCCCCACTTTAAAAGGGCCCGACGCCCCGGCGGGGGAGCTCAAAACTCCTCTCACGGGACTGATGGGGAAAGGGTTTGTGCTGGGGGTGATAGCGCTTTTGAAGAACTGATTTTTATACAGCGTTTTTGGGGTGTCTCAGCTTGTCTCGAGACTTTTTCTCGGAATTTTGGCTATTTCTGATTTTTTGGGGTTTTGGATCTAAAAACCCAAGGGTGCGTCCACTGCAGTGCATTTCCATTCAATTTTAAAAGGGGGGACCCTAAGCCATTTTCCTGTTGTTTTCTTTTAAAAGGGAAAAGCTTTTTTTAAAAATACAAAATCCACTTCATTTTTGGCTGCTAAAATTCTATTGCCGCAATTTAAAATCCAGGGGTTAATTAAGCGTTGTTTTCTGCGGGCTGTGCTGACAAAAATAAACCGTTTTTTTTTCCCACCCCAAAATAATATATTTTTTTTTTTTGGTACCCAATTCAAAAGGGAAAAGGGAAAAATTAAATTTGGATCTCTTGTTGTGGGGCGTACAAAACACGCAATTGTAACCCGCTACTAGTTTGTGGGGCCCTCAATTCTTTGGCGAATTTACACCGGGGGTTTAAATTTAAAAGCTTTGGTTTTGCTGGTGTGCGGGCCCAAAAAAAAACCCGTTTTTTTTCAACCCCAAATTTAATATAAAATTTTTTTTTGGGTTAGCCAAATTTCCCCAAGCAAAGGAAAAATTAAAATTTTAAAATCTCTTGTTTTTTGGGGGTTTAGAAAACACGAATTGAAACACGTACTATTTTGTGCGGTTTCAAATTCTTTGGCGAAATTTTACACCCGGGGGTTTTTTAACGTTGTTTTGTGGTGGGGCTGACAAAAAAAAACCGTTTTTTTAAACGCCAAATATATATATTTTTTTTTGGTCCAAAATTTCAAAAGAAAAGGCAAATTAAAAACTGTATCTCTTTTGTGGGGGTTTTTAAGAAAAAAAACCCCAATTGTAACCGCTATTTGTTTGGGGCGGCTAAATTTTTTGGGAAATTTTAAACACCGGGGGTTTAAATTTAACCCGTTTTTTTGCTGGGGGGCTGACAAAAAAAAACCGTCTTTTTCAAGCCAAATTTTAATTATTTTTTTTTTTTGGTACCCTTTTAATTCACAAGCAAAAAAAAATTTTAAACCTGTATCCTTGTTGTGTGGCGTGGGAAAACACGAAATTGAAACACGCTACTTTTTTGTGGGGCTAATTTTTTTGGCGAATTTTACATCCTGGGTTTATTTAAGCTTTGTTTTGCTGGTGTGCTGAAAAAAATAAACCGTATTTTTCAACGCCAAATTTTTAAATTTTTTTTTTTGGTAGCCTTTTTAACAAGCAAAGGCAAATTACAACTGTATTCTTTTTTGTGTGGCGTAGAAACACGAAATTGTAACAGCTACTAGTTTGTGGGCTTTTTCTTTGGGCTTTTTTACATCCAGGGGTTAATTACGTGGTTTTGGGTGTGCTGACAAAAAAAAACCTCTTTTTAAACCCCAAAATTTTTATTTTTTTTTTGGGTTTACCCTTAATTTCCCAAAAGAAAAGGAAAATTTTACAACTGTATCTCTTGTTGGGGTGGCGTAGAAAAACGCAATTGTAAACCTACTTTTTGGTGCGGCTTTTTTCTTTGGGCATTTACATCCAGGGGTTAATTAAGCTTTTGTTTTGCTGGGTGGCTGAAAAAATTTAAAACCCGGGGTTTTTTTAAAACGCCAAATATATATATTTTTTTTTGGTACCCCTAATTCAAAGAAAAAGGAAAATTTAAAAAACTGTATCTCTTTTGTGTGGGGTGGGAAAAACACGCAATTGAACACGTACTAGTTTGTCGGCTCAATTTTTTGGCGCAAATTTACATCCGGGGGTTTTAATTAAGCGTTGTTTTCCCTGGTGTGTGACAAAAAAAAAACCTTTTCTTTTTCAACGCCAAATATATATATTTTTTTTTTGGTAGCCAAATTCACAAGAAAAGGCAAATTACAATGTTTTTTTGTTGTGGGGGTTTGAAAACACCCCAAATTGAAAAACACGTTTCTATTTTTGTGGGCTCAATTCTTTGGCGCAAATTTAAAATCCAGGGGTTAATTAAGCGTTTTTTTGCTGGTGTGAAAAAAAAAAAAAACCTTATTTTTAAACCCAAAAAATATTTTTTTTTTTTGGTACCTTAATTAACAAGCAAAGGTAATTAAAACTGTATCTCTTTTTGGGTGTGGGTAGGAAAACACGAAAATTGAAACCCACTACAAAGCTACTTTTTTGGGTGCGGTTTCAATTTTTTGGGGCCCCTTTTTACACCAGGGGTTAATTAAGCGTTTTTTTGGGGTTTGTGTGCCCAAAAATAAACCGTTTTTTTTCCCAACCCCAAAATTATATATTTTTTTTTTGGTACCCTTTAATTAAAAAGGGCAAAGGAAAATTACAACTGTATCTCTTGTTGTGTGGCTTTAGAAAACACGCCCAATTTGTAACCCCGCTACAAGTTTTTGCGGCTCAAATATTTTGCGCAAATTACATACAGGGGTTAATTAAGCGTTTTTTTTGTGGTGTGCTGAAAAAAATAAACCGTCTTTTACACCCCCAAATATATATATTTTTTTTTGGTACCCTTTAATTTTCAAAAAGCAAAGGCAAATTAAAACGTATTTTGTTTTGTGGGTGAAAACCCCGAAATTTGGGTAACCCCGCTATATTTTTGTGCGGCTCAATTCTTTGGCGAAATTTTCCCACCCGGGGGTTTTAAATTAAAGCGTTTTTTTGCTGGTGTGCGGGACAAAAATAAACCGTATTTTTAAAGGGCCAAAAAAATTTTTATTTTTTTTTGGTCCCAAATTCAAAAGGCAAAGGCAAATTAAAAAACTGATATACCTTGTTGTTTGGGGCCCTAGAAAACACAAAAATTTGAAACACGCTACTAGTTTGTGCGGTCAATTTTTGGCCCCAATTTACTTCCAGGGGTTAAAATTAAAGCTTTGTTTTGCGGGTTGTCCCTGCCCAAAAAAAAAACCTTCTTTTCAACCCCCCAAATATAATTTTTTTTTTTTGGTAGCCTAATTACAAGCAAGGCAAATTACAACTGTATTCTTTTTTGTGTGGCGTAGAAAACACGCAATTGAAACACGCAAACTAGTTTGTGCGGCCCCAATTTTTGGCCCCAATTTACACCCCCGGGGGTTTAAAATTAAGGTTGTTTTCCCTGGTGTGCTGACAAAAAAAAACCCGTTTTTTCCCAACCCCAAAAATTTATAAATTTTTTTGGTACCCAAATTCAAAAAAGCAAGGCAAATTACAACTGTATCTTTTTTTGTGTGGGTGGGAAAAACACGAAAATTGTAACCCGTATAGTTTGTGCGGTCATTTTTGGCGCAATTTACTTGGGGGTTTAAAATTAAGCGTTGTTTTGGGGGTTTGGTGCTGACAAAAATAAACCTTTCTTTTTAAACGCCAAATATATATTTTTTTTTTTTTGGTCCCCAAATTTAAACCCCAAGAAAAGGGAAATTACAACGGTATCCCCTTGTTGTGTGGCGTGGGAAAACACGAAATTTTGTAACACGTCTATTTTGTGCGGTAAATTCTTTGGCGCTTTTTACTTCCGGGGGTTAATTAAGCGTTTTTTTTTCTGGTGTGCGGGCCCAAAAAATAAACCGTCTTTTTCAACCCCCAAATATATTTTTTTTTTTTTTTGGTGGGCCTAATTCACAACCCAAAGGGGCAATTTACAACGGGTTTTCCCCTTTTGGTTTGTGTGGCGTAGAAAACACGAAATTTTAAAAACCGCTACTAGTTTGTGCGGCTAAATTTTTTGGCGACATTTACATCCGGGGGGTTTAAATTAAAAGCGTTGTTTTGCTGGGGGATGAAAAAAAAAAACCCGTTTTTTTAAACCGCCAAAAATATATCTTTTTTTTGGTGGGCCAAAATTTTCACAAGCAAAGGAAAATTTTAACAACGGTATCTCTTGTTGTGTGGCGTGGGAAAAAAACCCCAATTGTAAACCCCGCTATGTTTTTTGCGGTCAAATTTTTGGGCGCAATTTACATCCAGGGGTTAATTTAAAGGGGTTGTTTTGCGGGTTTGCTGAAAAAAATTAAAACCATCTTTTTCAACCCCAAAATTTAAAATTTATTTTTTTTTGGTAGCCAATTCAAAAGAAAAGGTTTAATTAAAACTGTATTTTTTTGGTGTGGCGTAGAAAAAGCAATTGTAACACGCTAAAAAAGTACTAGTTTTGCGGCCCCATTTTTTTTGGCGCAATTTACATCCAGGGGTTTTTTAATCGTTGTTTTGTGGTGTGCTGAAAAAAATAAACCGTTTTTTTCCAACGCCCAAAAATATTTTTTTTTTTTGGTACCCCTAATTCAAAGAAAAGGCAAATTACAATGTTTTCTCTTGTTTGTGGCGTAGAAAAAACACGCAAATTGTAACCCGCTACTAGTTTGTGGGGTTTTCAATTCTTTGGGGGCAATTTCACCCAAAGGGGTTAATTAAGCGTTTTTTTGGCGGGTTTGTGCTAAAAAAAAATTTAAACCGTTTTTTTAACCCCAAAAATATATATATTTTTTTTTGGTAGCCAAAATTCAAAAAAAAAACCCAAAATTTTAAAAACTGAAATCTCTTGTTGGGTGGCGTAAAAAAACACGCAATTTTTAACACGCTACTAGTTTGTGCGGCTAAATTTTTTTGGCCCGAAATTTTTACATCGGGGGTTAATTAAGCGTTTTTTTTTTGCTGGGTGTGACAAAAAAAAAAACCCGGTCTTTTTAAACGCCAAAATATAAATTTTTTTTTGGTAGCCAAAATTCAAAACCCAAAGGAAATTAAAAATGTATTCTTGTAGTGTGGGGTTTAAAAAAACACGCAATTGAAAACACGCTACTATTTTGTGGCTCAATTCTTTGGCGCACTTTAATCCAGGGGTTAATTAAGCGTTGTTTTGCTGCTGTGCTGAAAAAAAATAAACCGTCTTTTTAAACCCCGAAATATATAAAAATTTTTCTTTTTAGTTTAATTCAAAAGCAAAGGGTTAAATTTTAAAGCCTGTTTGTGCTTTTACATTTAGTAAAACCCCATGGCTTGGTAAAAAACTTACAAGAAAATTTTTTCCTGGCCATTTGTGGAGCGAAATTTTAAATTTTCCAAGGGTTCCCCAAAGTTGTTACGGGGTTTTCTTTTGGAGTAAAAAAAAGGGTGTTATTTATCTTATCAGATGCTTCATAAAAAACGTGTCTGTACATTTTAGAAAAAAAACAGTATGTCAGAAAGAGGGGGGCAGGCTCTGCAACTGCGATGGGCCGTGGCACAAAATTTCGGGAAAGGGGCCCCAGGTCGCAAACAGAAAAGGGGAAACGTCGCAGCAGGGGTCACTCGGGAGGCCACAACTCCCGCTTTTCATCTAGCGGCCGTGTGTTGTTCGGAAAAAAAAGGGGTTTTCTTGTTTGGGGTTGACTAGGCCCCCCTTTTCCTTTTTCCTCCCAGATGACATCTGCCCAACCCCCAGCCAAGAGCGGGGGGAAACCCTCAGACACAACACTTAGTTGGCTTTGGCCCGGGAGGGGGGTCAGGGCCCTCCCCTGTCCTCAGCCCGCTCCTGCCCCATCCAGTTCCCCCCGCCAGGGATCTTTTTGTGGTCTGGGTCAGGGGCCCCCCATTTTTAGGGGGTTTGAAAAATTTTTGAGGGGGCAGTCGGGCCAGCTACTTTGGGCAGCGAAGAAAAAGGGGCCAATATCCCCGTTCTTGCATGGGCGGCAAAGTATAGATGGGGAGGGGGCATGGGGGGTTTCATGGGGGGGAGGTCCCCCTGGGGTTCCCAAAAGACCGGTGATAAAGGAAACAGTATGACGATGAAACAAAATAGATGGAGGGGATGTAGCCAAACCGAAATTGGGACCCGGGGTGAGAAAGGGTTTCTTCATGTCGGGAAAGAAGAGGGCGCCCAGCTTGGCGTCAGGCAGCGGCGCACCCAAGCAAGTGGGTTTTTGGGGCCCGTAAAATCAGCGGGGTTTGCGCAGTGTGAGGTGGGGACCCAAAAGCGGCCCGGGGTAGAAAAACCCGCTTCGCGGGCCCAAAGAAGTAGGGGCCCACGGGGGGCTCAGCAAAGGGCACCCGGGGGCCCGGGGTAGTCATCGGGTCCCGGAAAGGGGTTGGGGGTAAAAAAAGTACTCGGCGGTTTTGGCATTTTCTTTGCTAAGACACCGGAGGACCCAAAATTTATGGGTAAAAGTAAAAATTGTGGGCAAAAAAGTGAAGCGTGGCCAGGGGTTTAACTTTGGCACAAGGGTTTGCGTAACCAGGCAGCTTTCCCCTTTCCCGGGGGCCCTTTGGGAGAAACGGGGCTCAGATTTTGGGGTCCATCCTGCCCCCCTGCAGCACCCACCCGGGGCCCAGTGGCCCGAATGCCTTTTCAGCCAGTCAAGGCCCACCCCCTCTGGGGAAGGCAGTGTTTTTCTTTGGAACCCTTCCCGGCCCCAGATGCTCCTGTCCTCGCTATCAGGGGCCCCAAAGCAGTCGTTCAGAGGGCGTTTTGAAAAGGGGAAACAGTTTTCGCCCAAACCCAAAATCCTAAGGTGCAGAGCTGACCGTGCTCCTGCCCAAGTTTTTGGGTTACTCAGTCCCCCCCTTTTCCCAAATGGGGGACCCCCTGCAAATTAGAGAACTAATGGTTTGGGCCCAAACCCGAGATGGAAGTTCCAAGCCGAATTTTTTTTTCCAAAAAGGAGACCACCCTTTTCATAAATATGTAAAAAGGGAAAGTGGGTCAGTCCTTGAGTTATCGGTTTTTTCCCAAAGGTACAGGGCAGCGGGACGTTTGGGGCTGTAACTACGGTCAGGGCCAGTACCTGCCCCTTTAGGGCCCCAGGGGGTGTTGTTTCCCCTGCCCAGGCACACCAACAATTGGGGACGGGGAGACCCCTTTTTTTCCCCTCCCGTTGCCCAAACTGCGGCTCCTGCGCCAAGGTCCCCCTCCCCCTTTCCTCCACCACCACCACCATCTCAGCCCCCCAAAAAAGTACTGCTCCATCATACCACATGTGTAGGGCACAGCGGTGAAGGGCCAGTTCTACCCCTTTGTTTGGCCTCGGCAAAACAAAAGTACACAGGGGAGGAACGCCCCCGCGTCATGCAGCAAAAAAATCGAGTGTGGCTTTCTCCGGGGCCAACTGAAAAAATCGGAACCTTTGGTGCGGAAAATTGGAGGAAATGGGGTCCGCGCTGCCCCGAGGGGGGATGGTCCTGGCCCTGCATGACGCACTTTGTTAAATCTGGTTGTAAAAGGTTCCTGAAGGGGTCTTCCCCCCGATCTTAAAAAACTTTCTGAAAAGGGCCCGGGGAAAGGGTGCATCCCATTTTTATCCATTCGTAAAAAGCCAGGAACACCCTCCTCGATTTGCAGGGGCCCAAACGGCCTCCCCCAACCGCCTATATGCGATGTTTCCACCCGCTTGGGAATTTAAACCCGCACATGTTGGACCCCATGTATGAACAAAAAAAAGGGGGGCCTTAACGTTTTTTGATGAACCAGGGCCCCGACAAAAAAGTACTCCCCCCGTGTACTTTGATGTAAACCGTGGGCAGGGTCATGCGTGGGCACCTGCCGTTTGTTGAGGCCTTCGAGGAGGGGCCCCGTTATTTGTCAAATCGCCAGGGGCTAATGGATGAATAACGTCATTCCATGCTTCAAGTCCTGGAACAGATGCTGAAAAATCTGGGGCTGGGCAAGGGGGTGGGGGATGTGGCGAAATACATCTTGTGGCCCCATGAGTCCCCGGTTTGGGGGCTGAAAAGGAGGAGGGGGGGAGGAGGGGCATTGGGGGCGAAAACATTGTTGGGGAAAGAGTGGATTTTTACCCAGGTGAAAAAGAGAGGGGGAGAAAGGGGCAGTTTGGGGGAGGTGGATGGAGATGAGGAAGACGAGGCAGATGACTCCCCAAGCACCCTGGCAGGGTTTTAATGGAAAAAAGGAAGGGGAGGGGGGCCCCCCGGGGTCACTTGTCAGATTTTCCCGCAGCATGGGTTATTTGCCCCGGCCCCATTTTCAGCCGAATAGTCAGCATCCGGGGAGAGGGGTGACTTCTGGCCCCTCCCCCTATTGGCCCTCGCTACCCGGTTCCCAAAAAGGGAGCCCTTTTTTCCCCGGGTATTGAGAGGGGAAAACAAATTTAAAAACTATAGGGAAATCCTCCCTAAAACAGTTGGCCGTGCCTATGTGCGGCTCGTCCCTCCTCTGACGGTTGAACCCCCCGGGGGGGTTCCCAGGCTAACGTACTTTCTGCCCCGGCTGTGGGGAAGGTTTGGGGGGGGAGGACAGTACCAAAACTCCAAACAGCAAATAAAACCCAAGTCGGAGTCACTAAAGAGCAGCTTCCTTTCCCCCCTAGTGAGGAGGGCAGTCACCAGGGAGCGCAGGGGAGCAAAAAAAAAACGGACATGGGCATTCCCGGAAAACCCAAAAGGTTGTGGCCTACTTGGAACCCCTGGGGGACTTGCCACCCCCGTTAGAAGACTCCCCCTGGACTTACTGGGCAGCCAAATGGATGTGTGGCCCCAATTTTCCGATTTGCAGTGGAGAAGCTGTCCTTTCCCGGCCAGTAGTGTGGATCAGAGCGGGTTTTCTGTGGGGCGGGGGCCCTCGTTACCCCCAAAAGGGGAAACCCCTTGTCCACGGGGAAAAGTTGAACGACTGACCTTTTTCAAAATGAAAAACAGGCGTGGATCGGCCAGGATTTCCACACACCAATGCCTTAGGGTCAGTCTGGGGTTTAAAACTAACCCGCCTCAGCCCCCTTTCTGATGCCGCCACCCGCCTGATGGCCCCCACATTGCTGATAGGGTTTTTCCCTCTGCCTACCACCCTCTTTTTCCAGGGCTGGATTTTCCCCCCCACCTCAAAAAATCTGTCATTGTGGCCCCCTCTTTGTGCTCATGCTGCTGCCCCGCTGTTTCTGTTGCCGGGGACATCCACACGTGTCATTTGCCACTCCCGCGGCCTGGGGACTGTTTTGCCAACCCCCAAAAATTTTTCATTGTGGACCCCTTTTGAAACCCCTGCTGTTGCTCCCGTTTATCCCACCCCTCTCTGTCATTGTGCCACTGCTGAACCCCTTTATGATGCTGCCGCCGTGCCTCCGCTCTCAGTCATTGTGCCGCCTGTGGGGCCCAATACTATTTTGCCACCCGTAAAAATGTCATTGTTTCCCCTCTCTGACCTATGCTGTTGCTTTCCCGTCATCACCTCCACTCTCTGTCATTGTGCCCCGCCTGACCTCATGCTGCTGCCCCCCGTGAAACCCTTTCCCCCTCTGTATGGGGGCCCCTCCCGTGGCCCCCCCCCCCCGCCAATACTATTTTGGGCCCCCTGCAGTTTCATTGTTTCCCTCTCTGACCTTTATGTGTTGCTCCTGTCATCACCCCCCTCTCTGCATTTTTGCCACTGCCTGACCCCCATGCTGCTGCCCCCGTGACCCCCCGCTCTCAGTTCCAAATTGTTTCCGCTCTGTGGCCTAAAAACTATTTTTTCCACCCGCAGAAAAGTCATTGTGCCCCTCTCGGGCCTCATGTGTTTTCCTTCATCACCTCCACCCCTGTCATTGTGCCCCCTGGCCCCGACCCCATGCTGCTGGCCGCCGTGACCTCCCCTCTCAGGGCATTGTGCCCCTCTGTGGCCCCAATTCTATTTTGCCCCCTGCAGAATGTCATTGTGCCACTCTTGACCTCTGCTGTTGCCTTTCCCGTTCCCTCCCCCCTTTCCCCTCTCTGTCATTTTTGCCAAATGCTGGGTCATGTGCGCCCCCGTGGGCCCCCGCTCTCAGTAAAATTTTGCCCCTCTGTTGGGCCCAAATTTCTTTTTTTGCCACCTGCAGAAAGTCCCTTGTGCCACTCTCTGACCCCATGCTGTGCTGTGACTCCTGTGTGCCCCCCCCCACTGTGTCCCTTGTGCCACGTCTGACCTCATGTGGCCGTGGCTGCTGCCGTGCCCTCCACATGTGGCCTACTCCCGTTTTTGCCACTCCAGAATTTGTCATTGTGCCCTGTCTGCCTCCCTATTTCCCGCCCCCGTTTCCTCCACACTGTATCATTGTGCCACACTGTGGCCCAAAACTGTTTTTTCCCCCTCCAGAATGCCATTGTGCCACTGTCGACCTCATACTGCCCGCCGCCGTGACCTCCACATGTATCAATTTTGCACTCTGTGGCCTAAAACTGTTTTGCCACCCCCAGAATGCCATTGTGCCCCTGTTGCCTCATACTGCTGAAGCCCCGGGCCTCCACAATGGGTGATTGTGCCACTCTGTGGGCCCCCAAAATGTTTTTTCCCCCTTTCCAAAAATGTATTGGGGCCCTGTTGACCTCCCTTCCCGCTGCCGCCGTGACCTCCCCCACTGTATATTTTTGGGGCCCCTCTGTGGGGCCCCAATACCGGGTTTTTCCCCCCTCCATTTAATGTAATTTTTTGCCCACTGTTTTGACCCCATACTGTGCCGCCCCCCGTGAACCCCCACACTGTATATTGTGCCAAATCTGTGGCCTAATACTGTTTTGCCGCCTCCATAATGTCATTGTGCCACTGTTGAACCCCCTAATTTCTGCCCCCGTGACCTCCACACTGTTCATTGTGCCAAACCCGTGGCCCCAAAACTGTTTTTCCGCCTCCTAATGTCATTGTGCCCTGGGGGACCTCATCTGCTGGCCCCCTGGAAAATTCCACACTGTTTTATTTGCCACCCCTGTGCCCTAATACTGTTTTTCCCCCTCCAAAAATTTTCATTGTTCCCCTGTCTGACCTCAAAATGGCTGCCGCCGTGACCTCCCCCCACTTATCATTGTGCCCCTCTGTGGCCTAATACTGTTTTGCCGCCTCCGAATTTTCATTGTGCCACTGCCTTTACCTCATGCTGCTGTGGGGCCCGCCGCCCTCCCTCCACACCTATCACAATGTTGGACCTGAGCTCTCAGCTTGTTTTTTTCCCGCTTTTTGTAAAATGACTTTATCAGGCTAATTCCCCCTTGAGTTTTTTGGTAAATTTTGCCCTCTTAAGTTTCCCCGGGAAATTTTTTTAGTGGGAAACGTTTAAGGCGGCCCGGGTGTCATGTGCGTGTCCCTACTAAAAACACAAATTGTTTGAAAACCCAAAAACCCCGCGCCCTTGCTATTTAAGCATGGGACAAAGTTCTACAGCACCTGAGGCTCTGGGCAGGGCCCGGAAAATAGCTGTTTTTTTAAAGTGATTCGTGCCGAAGTAAAATTTGGAACCCAAAAGAAAATTTTTTCGGAAAAAAACGGGAAGTGACCGAAAACCCAAATTTTTTAGAAAATTCGGCCATCTCTAGTCATGATATATAATTTGGCTTGCTTACTGCGACATGGACTAGATTGGATTCAAGGAACCAACTATTTCTCCAACATAGGTCTAGAAAGTACCATATCAATGCCATGGAGCTTGAGTAGTTTGCTGCACACTAAATTTTCATATATTCCACCGCAGATACGTAAATCCTTGGTAGTTAGGGATACGGTGTCTGCGTGGAAAACAATAAGGAAAATTATGGGTCTTCCTTTTGTGTATTCAAAATACATGCATCTATGGGGACACCCAGAGTTTCCCCAAGGGAGAGAAAATCCAGAATTTCAGATTTGGAGAAGTGGAGGGATACAGATGGTTAAGCACCTCTTTCACCCCTGGGAAAGTAGTTTTTGTCCAGTCTCGAAATTAAAGATAAACTTAGTAGTTCGGGGAGATTTTTCCTGGGTTACGCTCAGGTCATGAGCTTCCTGCGAACCCGCTTGAAAACGTAAACCAAAGAATTTCAGTCCAACTGGCTAGATAACTTAATAGGTGAACCTCCACACAAGAATTCACTGTCTACTCTAGTTTGATATCTCAAAGAGTGCCAGTGGATGGATATTAGACCTAAGATCTTTAAGAAATGGGCACGTCAATTGGGGGATACTGACTTACCAGCGAAGATACTCGAGGGATGGGAGCTAGTGAGGAAAATTATCCCCTGTGAAAATTGGAGGGAATCACAATTTAAATTAATTCATTATGCCATATATGGATTTGATATACCTCCCCACCCAGATAGACCAGACAGGTTGGTGGCGTGCCCCAAATGTCAACAACCTGGGACTGATCTTTATCATGGGATATGGACTTGTCCCAAAATCCAGGACTTTTGGAGAGAGTTAGCGACTTTCCTCAATAGACAGTTGAATACTGATATAGGTTTGTCGCCGTATCCGATGATTTTTCATATAGATTTAGGAGAGTCAAATATACCAGTGCTTGTTTATATTTTTTTTGTTGGCAAAACGTTGCCTCTTGAACGGGTGGCTCAGACAAGAGATCACTTCAACTGACTTGGTAGTGCAGCAGGTTAAACGTTTTCTTTCCATGGATTGGAGGGAGGTCGAGAAACACAAAGAGAAGAAGGCTTAAAGTTTTTTCAAGAAATGGAGAACTTTCATTGAAAAATTCTTGACGCCGCAAGAAATAAGCGAACAAGTGATTCCGTTCAGCGAAACTACATGGTATTATCATAGAGACTTGGAAGGCGATTTAGGTCCTCTTAAATTAAACTAATTTAGATTAATATAAAAGTAGGATATATCAATGGCACAAGGGTGAGTTCTTGAGGCCTTAGGATTGGATGGGTGTGGTAGGGCTTGAGGTAAACAAACGTAAACGCTATTTGGGGCGATGAGGGTATACTCTGGATAAGCTGTGGTAAGGGTTAGTTTCTAACATGGCTGTAGTGCTCGGGGGCGGGAGGAGGGCTGTTTAATGTCTTCAATATATTTGTTGTTCATTGTTTCATTATCAAGGATTGTATATGATATAATGTGAAAAGACACCGTCTATATATGGCTGTGTTATGCCATATTTTTGTTGTAATCTATTATGTCAATAAAAATGTTATTAAAAAAAAAAAAGAAAAAGACGGTTTCTTTAAGTCACCACAACAGCAGAACAATGTTTATTAACCCTGGATGGGAAATTGCGGGAAAAGATTGGCAACCCAAAAATACCAGTTGTAGCGT
>JAODAL010038842.1:0-38711 GCA_025379985.1 Phyllomedusa bahiana | reverse complement strand
TGAAAAAGTGGTACAGCTTGTCTAACAGTGTAAATTTGATGTGCCCTCAAAATAACACACAGCCATCAATGTCTAAACTGCTGGCAACAAATGTGAGTACACCCCTAAGTGAAAATGGACAAATTATGTTTATTTGCCATTTTCCCTCCTTGGTATCATGTGATTCATTAGTATTATTTGGTATAAGGTGTGAATGGGGGCCAGGTTTGTTAAATTTGGTGTTTTTGGTCTCTCACTCTCTCATACTGGTCACTAGAAATTCAACATAACACCTAATGGCAAAGAACTCTCTGAGAATCTGAAAAGGAGAATTGTTGCTCTACCAAAGACATTGGGTGCATGTGCTCAGCATCATATCCAGAGATTGTCTTTTTAAAAAAGCTGTATGAGTGCTGCTAGCACTAGGGGTTGGAAGTCAGCCTATCAGTGCTCAGACTATACACTGCGCACTACAAATTGGTCTGCATTGCTGTAGTCCCAAAAGGAAGCATTTTCTATAGATGATGAGTTTAGTGGACTACAGGGATAGATCATCCTTTTACCGTGTCTCTTGTGCCTTTATGATATTGTAATCCTAAAAAATTAGACAATTATTTAGCTCAGTTTACATGTTTAGATATTTTGGTTTTTTAAGAACTGAAGTAAAAGTTGTCAGGTGAATCATTTTTTCCTCTCTTGACGTAATAGTCTATATTTGACTCGCTGTACTGACATCTTTAGAACGTTCCAATAAAATAAAAAAAATATCTGTAGACAAATTCCTTGTAAGCAGGAGGATACATGTATCTTCTCACAATTGCTTTGCAGCCAAACAGGGCTCACTTGCTGCACTCAGATAGTGCCAGGCTCAGGTCAACGGTAAGGTCTAGGACTCTAAGGAATTTTAAGGAATCACAATCAAATCAATATTTGGTGTGTCACCCTTGGCCTTTTCTTCTATGGTAGGTACACTCCACACAGTTTTTGAAGAAACATAGCAGGGAGATTGCTCCAATCATTTGGCGAAATAAGCCCAGTTCTTTTGTGGATGGAGGCTTGCTCAAATTCTTCTCCTCATGACAGAGTTGATGATGTTGAAATCAGGGCTCTGTGGGGGCCACGTCATCACTTCCAAAACTCCTTGTTCTTCTTTGCGCTTTAGTTAGTTCAAAGTGTCATTGGGATTCCCTTTGATAAATCACTTTGCATTTTATTGGTTGGTCAAGATAAGCTATCAAAATTTCTATTTTTCAAAGCATTTTTACTCTGCTGAAATGTTTCCACACAAGCCTAAAACTTTTACACAGCACTCTATATTTTATTTAATAAAGTGCTGGACTGTTGGTTGATTCATTCCAATCATAGATAGATGGCATTTAGAACTGATCAATGTCTGTAAAGGCATCTGGACAACAGTATAAGAGCCTTCTGCCATATCTGGAGAAGATGGAAGGTAAGACACAATTCAGACACAGGCAAGGTACGGAGCTATGTACAAGGCAAGATACTGAAAAGGTACAGACAAGGTACAAACTAGGTACAGAGCTAGGTACAAAGTAAGATACAGACAAGGTATAAACCAGATACACACAAGGTACAGAGCTGAGCAAAAGTCCAGATACAGACAAGGTACAAGGAAGGTACGGAGCTAGGTACAAAGAAAGATACAGACAAAGTACAAACCAGATACACACAATGTACAGAGCTGGGTACAAGGCAAGGTACAGAGCTGGGTACAAGGCAAGATACAGACAAGGTACAGAGCTGGGTAAAAGGCAAGATACACACAAGGTATAAACAAGGAACAGAGCATATAGAAAGGAACCAATGTAGAGGCCAAGATCCAAGCCCAGAGTGTAGGAAGGCGCTACCTAATAAATCCACCAAACACAGCAGGATACTGTGGGTTTAAATGCCTGCAGAGTGTGGCCGCACCTTCCTATAGACAGGTGAATCCAGAGCATCAACAAGGTGATAGCAGACACCAAGTTGCGAAAAACACCTGACCGTAGGGAAAATCGTACAGTAAATGTAGTGAGTAAATCGGCACCTGCTAACCGTGCATAACACACTGTGCAACCCTGTAAAATTGATATATGGCCTCTTCTCTTACAGGAAGTGATTTGGTTGAATCGGAGCTGGATGACATCTTTATTGTTACATCTCCATATAAAATCCTCTACACCAAAACGTCCAAGTTTTTCAAGCCTGGAATGCCTTTCGGTCTTATGGTAAGAGCACTGATGACATATTAGATTGTTTTCTATTAACATGTTGTATTAGGGTTGGGCAATTTTATTTGATTAATTTGCCCTTTAAAGACATCACAATTCTGGATTCTTCTAGAGTCAGAAACGCAAATAAACACAATTGAGTTCCTCCCTGAAAATTTATATGAATGTACATCATATCTGAGCCTTCTTCATACATCCCAGGTGTCAGCTGTAACTTACAGCTGACTCCCGCCTTCAGCAGAGATAGCGCCATTTTCTGCCATTTACAGCAACTACTTATACACTACTGATATAGCACTGTGTTATACAGGAGGGGCCTAATAAGTATCCCCAGGCCTACCATTTTACTCCTAGAACAAGGGTGTGATAGGAGAGCAGGATGTGAGGACTTCCAGAACCAAGATAGTATGGCACAGAAACACATAGAGAGTGGCTTTAGCGCTATGCTCGCCAAAGCTGTCCCTGCATACTCGCCAGCTTAAACCTAAGCGGTCGGCGATAAGTGTAATACGGTCCCTTCACTGGTTAAGTGAAACACGACAAGACAGACATACACAATAAAGAATAGTTGGGCGGAAAATAGGTCAAATCAGAGATAGCAAAAATAGTACAGAGGCAGCAGGCAAAAAACATAGGTCAAAAAGGTGGGCAATATATCAGTAATCCAAGCAATTCAATCCAGTCAGAAACACCAGCTCAATCTACAAGAGACTATCGCAAGCAATGTCCCAGAGAAAAAGTGGTCATCTTAACGAATGTCAAAGTCATGGTCCAGGGCGTGATTGGACCAGCCTTCAGACTCAGGCTGGCAGGGAAGAAAGATGAAGGTAACTTTCCATCACCAGTCATTCTAAACTATCTGCAGCCCAGCACTGGGGCTCACAGAAGTAACTAGATGGCTGTGGTGGAGAACCTGTCAATCACCACACAGTCAGTACTGGAATTATACAGAGTCCAGACTAGTACAAAGAAAGTTTTCTGGTAAGGGCTTTTTATGTTTTCACTGGTACCATGATGGGGTTAGGTTAGAGAGTGCAGATGTAGCAACTGCACCCAGGCCCTAGTGACTGAGGAAACTAAATACTCTCTGCCACATAAGAATACACCATGCTGGGGGTGTGTGGCTAGCCATGTAGGAAGAAGGACGTGCATGTGAGGAGCTCCGTCCAGGACTGCTTTTTACCGGCAAAAACCGCGATCAGAATGGGCAGCAAGAAATCCAAGAGAGTCTCCAGGATATCCAGAACCCCTGCAGTGACTGGACCGGCCATCTCTTACTTCTTTGCCCCGCTCGCAGGCTTACCGGACACTCAGCCTTTCTCCCGCGCTGCTTCCCCATAGGCGCCATCTTGCCCACCACCTGCAGAGTGCAGCTGGCAGTTACAGCAACCCGGTGCTCCCGGGCGGAAAACGGAGGACCCTGATACACCGCCGGTGCGACGGCTGGCAATCCGTGCCTTCTCCCAGCAACACCAGAACCTTCCTCTGTGTTCCCGACACAGAGGGAGATAACGGGCGCAGATATATCCTGGCGGGTGGCGGCAAACGGAGGAGCCGCAGTGAGCTCCGGCACTGAGCCAGCGGCAGCTGATCACCGCGGGAGACGGGACACAGAAGTTCCTGCCCTGGGACACATAAGGTACGACTCACCCCTCTGCCTTGCGGCCATGGATGGTTCAGTCTCTGCCTCTCAGGTCTCCATAAGAGTGGAGGATGGGTCACGGCTGCTCCTAGGGGATTTCAGGGGGGCAAAAGACTCTCTCCACCTGTCTACAGCAAGCCCAAACCCGCCTGCAGGGAGCCCAAACTTGTCTGGAGCAAGTCCAAGCTCACCAGTAGCAAGCCCAAATCCGCTTGTAGCAAGCCCAAATCCGCCAGCAGCAAGTCCAAACCCGCCAGCAGCAGGTCCAAACCCGCCAACGGCAAGACCAAACCCGCCAGCGGCAAGTTCAAATCCGCCAGCGGCAAGTCCAAACCCGCCAGCGGCAAGTCTAAAACCGCCAGCAGCAAGTCCAGGCTCTGATCCTTACGAAACAACATTTCAATAGTGAAGGATTTAGAGCCCACCTTGATTGCAGTCTTCAATCATCTGCTATGCCTCATACGGCCAAACCCAATTCTAAAGCAGGTGCAGTCCCCAGTCGCAGGACACATAAAGTAGTAAACTTGCAAAGAAGCACTTACTTGAAAGGTCTAAAAGCCGCTTCTTTATTATTTCAATCTTCGTGCATAAGGATAAAAATAGCGTAATACAGGCAATGGTAAAAGCTGACGCGTTTCTGGCTAGATACTAAGCCCTTGTTCACAGCATATCAGTTTGTATTGAGGTGCTCATTTATATAGGGGGAAAGACTTCCGCATCACAATCTATGTCACTTCCTTTACTACTGAAATTCATTCATAAAAATAGGTACGTGGTTTTCACTACTACAATTAAAAAACAAAAACAACAACCATTGCGACTATGTGATAAGCTTACATTAGCTTTAATATATAACTTATACTGGCTGTCATATACATATATCCTTCTCAGTACAAATAATTTTGTGGACTCAATATATGTATGCCAAATCATTGCGATAATTTAAACCCCTGGGAATTTGGGGTTTGAATTGGAGTACCCCCAAAAAGCCTTTCATACAATTTGTAAAAACCCCAATCTCCACCCTGTTAGTCGCTCCATTTCTTTATACCAAAAAAATGAGCCCCCGTATACCCTTTTCGGGGGTTTTTTCCACAAAATGTCGGCTACTCCTAATATTTGCCGTCCATTTTTAATATTAAAAAGATGTTAAGAGTTTTTTATGCCCCCATTCAAACACTTTGATACGCCTTTTTCAGACAAGGGAAAATTTTTCCAATTTGGGGGAGGGGTTCCTTCTTCTATGATCTTACGACCCTTGTTAAAGGTGGGTTATGCCCCCCTCCTTTGCTCACACGCGATCTTTTGAAGCTCGCAATAAGACCCTGTTTTTTTTTCTCACTTTTTGAAATTTTGCTTTAAATTTTGCAGTGTGATATTTCTGTTATCCAAATCGCCTTGATTAAAATGGTTTTTTTTGAAAAATTTCTTGTTACTCCAAACATTATTCTATTATTTCTTTTTTACGAGGGTGTTACCGGGATTCAATAAAGCTCTTTTAAAATTTGAAAAAAAAAAATACACCATGTGGGCGGGGGCCAATAATAAATTAACATAATTATTACACGGGGGGGAATTTTTTAAAGTCTTTTTTTTTTCACCCCATTTTTAGGTTTTTTCCAAATTGATGGGATCCATCATCGTTCCCGTTGTAGCAGAACCGGGAAAAGTGAAAGGAAAACTCGGGAAAGGGAACTTTTAGTTGATTCTAAATACCGACGCAGAGGAAAATCAGCTGCAGATTACAGTAATATTTCTATTCTTGTACGGGGATTCAAAAAAATGATAAAGATTGATTTTTAATAAATGAAAAAATGGGCTTTTTTAATAGTGATGAGTAATTTTTATTGAAAAAGAAAAAAGGTCCTTATTTACCTTTAAAATTTTTTTGGGTGGTAATCCAGAGGATGTGAAAACCCCTATGAACCTGATGCCAAATTTACTGTACTAGAGAAAAAAATTCCTTTCTGACCCCAATTCAGGCAATCAAATACAGTGGATGGTAAAAGTATTCAAACCATTTGAACTATTTCTCACTTTTAAATGTTACAGCCTTAAACAGGTTTCCGGGTAAAATCAGTGCCGCTTTTCGTGGGTATAAGTGAAAAAAAGCAAAAGACTCATACTTACCCCCCGGATGCCCCTTTTCACTCCGGCTGTTGTGTTTTTCATCTGACTAAAGCATGAACGTTCAACATGTATAAATTTCTGGGCAATTACAGGGAAAGGTACATGCCAGATGCGTGATCTGTGATTGGCGGAACTGTATTGTAAAAATGAATTTCACTGTTTATTTCCCTTTTGAATGCACCGAATAAAGGGGGGGCTGGGAGGGGGTATGAGTTTTTATCTCTTTTTTACTTACTCTGATGGCCCAAACGAGGGGACAGCCTCCAAACACCTCTTTAAACTAAAATGTATTTTAAAGATAATTTATTGTAGACCAACAAAATCAAGCGAGAGTTCGTAAAGAGTAAAGAAAATGATATGCACTTTTCCAAATATATGCAAATTAAAAGACTAAACAGTGCATTCCACGGAGTCAGGACTTTGTAGGACCACGTTATCTTCATGAACTAGTCTGTTAGGAATTTGCACCCGAGTCAGGACTTGTAGACCATCATATCTCAAGACAGCTTCAGTCTGTTGAGGAATGTTGCACCCCGTAGTCAGGACTTTGTAGGACCATCATTATCTGCAAGACTGCTTCAGTCTGTTGGGGAATGTTGCACCCCGAAGTCAGGACTTTGTAGGACTACCATTATCTGCAATGACAGCTTCAGTCTGTTGGGGGATGTTGCACATCTAGAAGCTGGAATGAATTTTTCCCATTCTTCTTTGCAGAATCGCTCTAGCTCAGTCAGATTGGTTGGAGAACGTTTGTGAACAGCAATTTTCAAGTCCTTCCACAGATTCTCAATGGGATTTGGGTCTGACTTGTGACTGGGCCTTTGTAATACATGAATCTGCTGTGATGTAAACTCTTCCATTGTAGTTTAGGCTGCATGTCTAGGGTCATTGTCCTGCTGAAAGGTGAACCCTCCAGGATTGCTCTGTATTTAGCTCCATCCATCTTCTCATCAACTCCGAGCAGCTTCCAAGTCCCTGCTGAAGCAAAGCCTCCCCCAGCATGATGCTGTCCCCACCAGGCTTCATGGAGGGGGTGCTGTGTTAAGGGGAATGTGCGGCGTTGTCATTCCTCCACTTATAGCCTTTGGCATTTTCATGATGCTGTTTGCTCATTAATGTTCAAATAAATTACATACAGATGTCCTCTATTTATTTATTAGGTGAATTCTAAAGACAATTGATCACACAGGATTTTATTTAGGGGCATCAGAGTACAGAGGGCTGAATACATATGCATCAGATTTTAATTTGCAAAAATTTGGAAAAACGTGTATAATTTTCTTTACACGTCACAAATGCTTGCTACTTTGTGTTGCTCCGTCACATAAAATATCAACAAAATTCATTGAACTTTTTTGGTTGTAATGTTTAAAAATGAGGAACAGTTCAAGAGGTAGGAATAGTTTTCCCACCCACTGTAAATCCCAGGATTAACGTCCTATCTCCAGATCTCAGAAACTGTAATTCTAAAGAGGCCTCCAGGTCCTTCTTGAACTTGTTCAATGAATCCACCATTGAAAGCTCTGGTGGCAGCAAGTTTCATAGTCTCACTGGTCTTACAGTTAATAATCCTGATTTATGATGGTGAAACCTTCTTTCCTCTAGCTGTAGAGGATGCCCCTTGTCACAGTTACAGGCCTAGGAATTAAAAGATCACAAGAGAGATCTCTGTACTATTAATTCCTATATTAATACATAGTAAATAGGCTGCCCCTGAGATGTCCTTTTTCCAAGCTTATTCTCCCCAAGTTTGATAACCAGTCTTGGTACTTGCCAATATTCCATGCATAATCTCACTAGTAATTATTGATCCATCCTAAATTTTATTTTCATTGCTTAGCTGCCTTTCATTCATTGAAAAATATTAAGTTTACAATCCACCACTGCTAAGTTTTTAACAGTCTTAACCAGTGTTATACAATTTAGTACATAATAATTGCAAATTTTATTTCCTGGGCCCATTAACATTTGCTTATTACTTACATTATTACTTACTTTATTATTACTTATGTTACTAGGAATGTGCTGTGAAGACTCTTTCATGCCTCTTGCCTAGCCTTGGCCTGAGTTCTCACCTCTGCCCAATCAATGGCTGGGGGGGGGGGGGGGGGGTATTTATACAAATCTTTCTGTGCCTTTCTTCCATTTGATGCTTCATGTTTCCTGCCTCTTTTCCTGCTTGTGGTTTATTTAGTGTTTTTTGCTTTTGGACTCTGACTTGCCTTTTCGATTATTCTTCTGATCCTCGATTTGGTACCACGTACCCTCTTGGCTTGACCCCAGCCTGTTTGACTACACTTCTAGTTCTGTGTTTAGCCCTGTTTCCCTAGTCCTCCCTTGTTCGACCTGTCTGTCCGCCCATTGGTGTTTGTTTTCCTGCATCTCTCTGGTGGGACAAAAGTGTCAGCTTTTCCATTAACTTTAATGGAAATTAATGGAAACCTCACAGAGCACTAACAGATGCCATCATAAGTCAATGGAGTCCATAAGACAATGTTCAACTCAATATGACTGATTTAGCACAGCATTAATGACAGTGCAGATGTAAATGTAGCCTTACATGAACCAAAGTTTTATGTTCTTCACTGTAAGTTTTGAACACTAGATTTTATATTACAATCATCCATTGTACATGTTATGTTCTCCTTTTTGCTTCTAGGTATCAACAACAGTTGACAAATTAGACAGTGACCAGCAAGCTTCTGCCACCATGGTGGCCACCCCGCACAAACCCATTGGTGGCAATTATCTACATATCAGTGTTACAGTAGGGGAACTAAAACCAGGACAAAGTGCAGTTATCAACTTTAATATCCGGAACAATGACACTGCTGTCCAAGACAAGATCACCCATTTCAACTATGTGGTAACTGGTCTTAGCTCCTTGTTTTTTATCATGCGTTAACCTTATCATTTTGTTAGAAGTATATCCCAAAAATAAGATGATCACAGGGTATTGTGCTTGTGTGATCATCTGTAATCTATGTCGGAACTTGGCACCAATGTTTAATTTCCCTGTAGCATCACCTCGGGGAAAGTAATGAATTACATGATGATTATGGAAAGCGATGAACTATCCATGTAATGCATCCACAAGCTGTGTCCTCCCGACAAAGCGATAATTTCTTAGGATTCGTATTTGGATAATTGATGGAGATCCATTTATTAACTCCAAATGCCTTATACCACAATTTATAAAATAGGTATTATAAACCAGACCCTTCAAGGATAATGAACTGATACTGACAAATGATGATGTTGTCAAGGCCCATACAAAAGATGTCTAAACTACACGGACATTGAAATTAATGAAAGGGATTCCTATATACCTTATTTTATAATATTATGGCAGTACAGGAAGGTATTCTGTTAGCAGCAAGCCCTTGCAAGCATCTGACCTTGCTCTGTAGGATTGGGGTTCTCTATATATTACAAAGACGACCATTTGTGTCCTCATCTTAGAGCCATAATTTGGGACATGCCCCAGTTATTCTTAAAACCCTTTAAATATGAGAAATTATATATAGTAGAGGCTGTAGATTTTGATGGTTGCTAGTTTATGGACTCATGATTGTTCAGCTGAAAGCTTGAGTCTAGTGATCTGTTTGCATTCTGGTAGTTCTGTACTGTTTAGGTTAAGGTCAGCATAGCTAAGGGACATTGGTAGGGATATCATCATGGATGGAAAAGGACGATAAGAGTCTAGTCTTAGGGCCAGCACTAGGGACAGGTTGGAAACAGATTTAGGAAGAGGTAGTTGTTAGGGTCAGGTTTTGTCTGTTGAATAGCTTGTGGATCCAAGAGATCTATCATTCCATCTCCATCCATGCCCCTTTCATTGTTCATCTTGCTGATCGTCATATAATGGGAAGTTCCTACATTTATTGCTAGTAGGCATCTTTTCCATTTTAATTTTTGTTTTCCATCCTTTAGCATTGTTAGAAGCATTTATAGAATCGATGATCGCTCTTTGGTAGCAGTTTCCTCTTACAAGGCAGTCAAGACATTTCCTAAATATGAGTCTCTAATCTCAGATTTTGATGTTTTATTTTCCTCTATAGATAATGAACAAAGGTAGAATAATTGAAGTGGGGACACAGGAAAGGGGGAAAGGCCAAACGTTTGTGACTATGTTACTAGCAATAACAGAAGAATTTATCCCATCGTTCCGCATTTTGGCATATTATACTGTGCCAAATGGCGAAGGCTGGGCAATTGTGGCTGATTCTATTTGGATTGATGTGGCAGATACCTGTATGGGGACGGTAAGAGAATTCTTCAATAAAAATGATTGTATTATTAATATGAAGTTATGTTTCCCTATTTTAGAAGCAAACTCTGAGTGATTTTGGGAATCACTTATCAATTTCCTTCCACGGTGGTTAATATGTATTGATTTAGCAAAACCGAATTTTACTCCAGACGTTTATTTGGGCATCATGGCAGCTCTCTGAGATAAGGTGCTATATAAGGGCTAACTACAGTCACATTTTATGATTGTATTCAGTTATTATCAACAGGTAGCTGAATGCAGCTTTTCTCCAAGGCAATCCCTGACTCCCTGATATTATACACTCAGTAGTCCAAACCTACCCTACCACGACTGTCTGTCATCACGGATTAAGCTAATTTATAGAATTTTCTTTTCTCACCTCCTTTCCTTTTTCCCTTTCTTCTCCATTCTCTTTCATTATCTTTTCGTGGCTTTTCCCATTATTTTCCCTTCCTCTTAATTATCTTTCCATTTCTTTCCTTTTTTATTTTCCTTTCTTTTTCCTTTTATTTCCATGTCTATTCATTTTCTTCCCTTCATCTTTTTCTCTTCTTTTTTTATTAAGCCATGCAGTAGCTTAAAGTCCCATTACATTTAGGTGGTAGATCTGCTGGATCAGCCATGAGCTTTGCGTAAAACCACCCCTAAGAGCAGAAGTCTAAGGAGTTCCCTGATCTCTTACCTTTAGCCCCTTGTACTTGGGATATGATCTTTGATGCAGGAAATCTCAGTTCACTATCCACAATGTAGTCACTCCCAGTTACAGCTGATCAACAGGTACGGTACCAGAGATGTAAACAGAAGTAGCCAGGTCACAAGCCGAGGGTCAGGGTAGGCAGAGTTCACTAGAAGTATAGTCATAGGCAGTATTTCAGGGCAGGCCGAGTTTGACTCACAGGCCAAAGGTCAGGAAAGGCAGCAGACAAATGGGACCATGAATAAAATGGAATAGAGAATAAAACTCAACATGTTGCACACCAACAAACTGCCATAAAACCTTTTAGGTAGCTACAGACAGCAGGCCAAAGACTAGGGAGGTTGGGTGGCATGCACTGTCCCTTTAAATTACCAAGGGTGAGTACACAGGACTTTGGGGAGAGCAAGAAACTGGGAGCAGGAGCCACCACAGCGAGAGGCACAGACACCACTTGAGAATTACATCTAATGGAACCGACTGCGGTGTTGTTCATGACAGTAATCTTTCCCTTATGGAGTCCCTTTTTCTAATCCTGGCATCTGTGTAGTCTGCAGATAAGCTCTGGTGGGTTAATTTTCTCCACTGGTTTACGGGACCTTTTTTTCAAAACCAAAGCCCCTCCAATCTAGTAGGTACTACAAATTCATTTAGAAGAAGCATCAAACTCAAGGAAGAAGGGCTTCTCTGGATCCGGCAATATAGCACTGATGCTAATGCAAATCCTTTCTTCAGATGGGAGAATGCATCCTCAGCTTCTGAAGTCCAAATCTTTGGGTTGCAGCCCCATAAACTACTGATAAAAGTAGGCAAAGCCAAGGGACTATTGAACGGCATGGAGACCAACAGGACAAGGACAATTAAATACAACAGTCTGTTACTCTGGGTCCATAAACAGTCACTGTTCAGAAACTTGCTCAAGAAATGGCAGGCTGGTGAGCTCAAAAAGACACTTCTCCAGCTTGGCATTTAAGCAATTTTCCCACAGAAGAGAGAGAACCAGCCAGATGTGTTTTCAATGAGTCTCGAGATCTGAGGAGAAAATTAGGATGTCATCAAGATAGACCACCATGCAGACATAGAGCAGATCTCAGAAGATAACATTAACAACTCCTGGAACACAGCAGGACCATTGCCAAGGCCAAGATATTCAAAATGCTCATCATGAATATTGAAAGCAGTTTTGAACTTGTCTAGGTTTTATGCTCCTCAGAAACCGAACTTTTTAAAAACTTTGGGCAATATGTCAGATTTCGACTGCATCCTTTTTTGTGCATTTTGCGACAAAAACCTATTGTAGCCTTATTCTATATATTTCTGAACAGTTGTACACCAAAACTATGTGCAGTTTGCACCAGGCATGATGCAGTTGAATGCACCTAAGTTATGCACCTTAAATATTCTATGCTATGTAAGGCATACACCATGCCAGATTTATGAACTCACATATGACAGGTTCACACATTCCGGTGCACTATACACTCATTTAATGCACCTTAAAACTGGCTTGGTGGCGCCTCTTTTCTGACATATTGAACTTTGTCTTCTCTGAAGTCTGTCAAACAGCTCCCCAATTGACGGCAGTAAGTTTTTTGTCCCTGCATTGATTTATTCATTTTCCATCAATTCAGGGATATCAGTTCAGGGATTCTTTTCTATGAAGAAAAGCCAACCCTAGGTGGAGACATAGACTTATGAATAAACCCCATTTCTAGGTTTTTCTCAATTTAGGCCAACATAGCTTCATTTTCAATTTGGGAAAAGAGGTATATCCTACCATGAGTTCCTGGCAGGATGTCGATTGGGCAGCTGCAGCACTTGTAAGGTGATAGCATCTCTGCTAGCTCATTGCAAACGACAGCTGCTTAGTTTTGTAGGGAGAGGGAAGGCTTGGAAAGGTTGGCATTTCAAGCTTGGGAAGGGAACTTTGCTCAACTGGGAATAGAAGAGATGCAGACAAAAAGGTGGTATGGCACTGTTTTCTCCAGAAGATCTCTTTGCCTGACAATGAAAGCACCTTTGGCTCTATCCAAAATGAAGTGGTGGGCCAAAATCTTAAAATGAATTATGCATTGGTTATGGAATCACTAACAGCCCTTGGTGTCACTATTATAGCAAGGAGGCAGTGGAAGATAAAGGCTCGAGGAGGCCATAGCAACTGGGGGTGTTGAAGGGACTGGAGCAGCAGGTGGGAGTTTAACCACAATATTCTGTAGCACACGGAACAACTGGTCTTGATGGGCATCCTGATTACTCAATTTTGCAATTACCTCTTGTGTATTAAGCATAAGGTTCAGCAGGATCCATGGCCAGTTTGTATTGACACAGGTAAGATGGTGGACCCACTCTGTCATCTGGGAGCTTTTGAGTAAAACCATGCTGAGGAGTGGAGTTTAAGGAGTCCTATGGTCTTCACTTTTCAACCCCTTGTACAAGGTATCTGGTTATTGCTGCAGTGAACTGCAGATCACTATCCCCGACTTCGTTGCCCATGGAACAGCTGATGGACAGGTGCAGTGCCAATGGGATACACAAAAACCAAGGTAGAGAGATATACAAATGCACATGTGCCAATGGAACAGATTTCAGCAAGGCTCATGACAAGTATTCTGCAATTTATGCAAGAAGTCTAAATATTGGAAGCAGACCTAGACACACTAAAGGCCTCATGTATGAAAACTGTCTAGGTTTAAGGCTTTCTTTGTTGTCCATAGCAACCTATCATAGCTTCCCTTTCATTTTTTCAGAGCACTATATGAAATGAAAGGGGAGCTGTGGTTGGCTGCTATGAACTCTGATTGATTACTATGGGCTCTGATTGGTCGCTATGAGCTCTGATTGGTTCCTATGAGCTCTGATTGATCACTACAAGCACTGATTGGTTGCTTTGGGCAACAAAGAAAGTCTTATACCAGACAGTTTTCATACATGAGGTAAGTGTTTGGGTATTTGCTAGGCTGATAAGTTTTCAAAAGCTTGAGCACTTATATAGATCCAGTTTGATCGCTATTTGGGATGAGAAGTGAATGCTCCATTTGGGGCAGATTAGTAAATGCCTTATGGATT
This sequence comes from Phyllomedusa bahiana, assembly GCA_025379985.1. Taxonomy (NCBI): domain Eukaryota; kingdom Metazoa; phylum Chordata; class Amphibia; order Anura; family Hylidae; genus Phyllomedusa; species Phyllomedusa bahiana. Next base: position 24,693 of record JAODAL010038842.1, on the reverse strand, counting down.
CCATATTCTGGATCAAAAGGGGGAACTACATTTTAAAATAACCTATTGCTCTCCCTTCATCCAGAGAACTCCACCCTTGATTGAACTTGATGGACATACTGTATTGTATGTCCGTTATCAATTGTTCTAACTATGTAACTGTCAGGGCTGGGCGGCGCTCGGCTTGCAGGGAGCAATGTTCTTCAGCAGCTGATCAGCGACCCCACTCTGAAACACATTCTTCTGGCAGCTCTGTGAGTGACAGGGGCCCAGCCACTCCGGACAGGGGGCGTGTCACACCAGCCAATGGGAGGACCCGGAGGCTGCTCCAATCAGCTACAGGGGCGGTATCCAGGAATCCCATTTAAACTCCCTGCTAGCTGAGTGCTGCGCCTGCGATATTCTCCTGGCTGCCTGGTTACTTGTTCTGTATATTGTATTTGCTTCTCTGTGTACCTGACCTCGGCTTGTTCTCCTGACCCCGGCATGTCTTCTGATTTTGTACCTCGCTCCTGTTCGTGTTTGACCTCGGCTTGTTTACGTTTATCCCTCTGGTTCTGATTTGTGGCTTGGCGTTCCTGATTTGGTATTGACCTGGACTGTGTGACTATTCTTCCTCCTGACGGCCCCTCGCACTCTAGCAGCGCAGGGACTGCCGCCCAGTTGACCTCTGCCGCCTAGGGCAGCACGTCAAGTAAGCAGGGACAATGGGCTGGGTTCCAGTCTGGGCTCACTGTACCTCCCTTAACGTGATAGTAACTTTTTAGAATTCCTTCCGTTAACCTTTTCCCTCTATTAATTTCCTTCCAATGTATACTTCTTTTTCCTTTACCTTACTTTTATGACTAGTGATGAGCGATTGTGTCAACTATCGTTATCGATTCGATAGTCGATATCAGCAACTATCATGACGATATCCGATAGTCGATAACAGATTATCGGCGATGACCATTAAAGTCTATGGGAGAGGAACAACACCTTCATTCTTACACCCAAACCGGGGTAGAGAAGCTGGAATTAACATCCACAATAGTAAACTGGATACGTGCTACATCTTAGGCAAGACAATTAGGCAACAAGAGTCACAGAAAAAAACTGACAGACTATTCACTATTCCTCTCCTATACCACAGCATGACCCTTAAACCTGCATGACCCACAAATTAAAAAGTGCCAGAAGGCAGTATTATTTGAACATCATTTTACTTGAACTGGACATATACTATCCTTGTCCTGGAACACAGCATGACCTTTAAACCTGTCTGACCCACAGATTAAAAAGTGCTGGAAAAAGGAGTCTTTGAACCACCATTTTAGTTGAACAGGACATTGGCTATGCCTGTCCTGGACCACAGCATGACCCTCAAACCTGCATAACCACAGATTAAAAAGTGCTGGAATAAAGTAGTCTTTGAAGCAGTATTTTAGTGAAATGGACATTGACTATCCGTATTCTGTAACGCAGCATGACCCAAAAACCCGCACAGGTGCCCTTATGGACCATCAGCAGAAAATTTCGCTGATGAAATAAACTATATTAAAAACAACTCGTTTTCCAATAATGCTGCTGCTAGGGCTACTTGCGATTCTACTGGTGACATTGTTCCACCGTGACATTAGAATGTGAAGCAAATGAAACAGATGTCCCCAGTAGGTCAACGAGGCCTGTCTGAAAATCCTACATTCTACTGTCAAGTTGGTTGAAGGAAATTTCTGATCAAGGCGGGTGAGGCTGTAAACGTGGATCACACAGGTTCAGCTGGCAGGGCCGGACTTACAGTGGTTGCGGTGAGAGCCAGGGCTGGTGTTCTTCATCTATTGACACGCAGGTTCTGCTAGCAGGGCGCGAGTTACAGTGGGAGTGGTGAGAGCCCAGGCTGGCGTCCGTATTCCATTAACACAGCAAAAAAAACCTTATGACGCAGCAATGAAAACAGTCGTGCTGAAGCAGAGTGCAGAAGCGAAAGTGTGAGCTAAGACCCCCAGCCTTCTTCAGTACACAGTCAAGACCTGGGTAGCGCTTGAGAAATTTCTGCCTCTACGAGAGCGCTTGCCCCTCCGTATGAGTGCGGACCAATTGAGCTTCACTTGGAAATGCTGGTGGTTGACGATCCTGTTTCACCCAGGTGCCCTTTTTCTTGGCATTCTCTTTCTCGTTTTACTCAACGTGTTGGAGGAAATTGTCTCTGTTGTTGGGGTGGTGAATGTGCTCCATACACCATGTCCTCTGAATAACCTACATCTGTTCAAGTTTTCCTGTACCTTCCTCATACAATTCAGAGGAATATTTGTACCAGCTATTTTGTACATACAATTTTTTTAGTAGTTTAATTCTAGAAAACACATTTTTTAAAATAGGATGGAATCCCACCACGTCTTTGTTTCTCTTTTTTTTTTATTTGTGTAAACGGGTTGTCTCACTACAGGAATAGCTAGCTATGTTAAAGATCTTGCAAAAACAAGTCATTTTGCAATATGTGTCCATTAAAAGTGTCCTACCTATTCCTGTTTTTGACAGCACCATGCCCCATAAATTTCAAAACATCCCCCTTGAGCCACTGTTGACAATTATGAAGAACAAATGTCTGTTAGAAACCACATTTTTTTTATAATAAGACCTGTAGTATAGCTGTTTTTCACAGCAGCATGCCCCCAGAAATTCAAAACATGACCCTTTGGCCACTCGAGACAATTGTGAAGAACAAATGTCTGTTAGAAACCAAATTTTTAAAAATAGGACCTTGAGTATATCTGCATGTCAACGCAGCATGAACTAAAAAGTTCTAAAAATGACTTCTCAGCCACTGTTAAAAATTGTGAGGGAGGGGTGCGTGGCTTACCATGTAAGAGTCAAGATGTGTGGTGCAGGAGCTCCTCCGGAGGATTAACATTAGAAACGGCTGGAGACCTTCAGGATGGGCAATAGGAGGAACAAAAAACCTCCCTCCGCTTCTGGACCAGCACCGGACCCACCGGGACTCCCGATCTCCAATTTCTTCGCCCCCTACAGCACCTAAGGGAGGACGGCTCTCCTTCCCGCGCCTCAGAGCACCCGGCGCCATCTTGCAGCTCGGCCGTGTCGGAGCGCAACAATCTGACGGGCTATCCTGCTGCAGTAAAGCCAGATTCTAAGAGAAGACCTGCTCTGCCAGACAGCGAGAGACACCTGCCGGGATTTCAGCGGCCAGGAAAGGACCGGCAGATCACGGAGGTGACGTCCGACCCTCCTGCGCTCCAGGCCCTGCGCACCGGACCTCCAATGCAGGACGCGGGGCAAGAACAACCCCCGCGACCGCGGCGCAGTCCCGTGAACCAGGACCTGCTCCAACTGGCAAAGGAGATGAAACCCAATCCTGGAGACAGGAGCTCCGTCCAGTGCAATCCAACTTTTGCAGATCTCCAAGTCCAGTCCGCCAACTCGAAAAAGCTCAAGAGTCGACAACCGCCCTGGTTTCTCCTGCGCAATCCTCTCTGAAGGAAAAAGCTTCACATCAGCTCCAGCTCTTCTCTCACATGGACGATCTGGAGAACCGGAGTATCCGCAAAACGTTCGACTGCGGGCTTACCTGAGTCCCGTCAAGCCCAACGACACCTTACCCCACCTTAACCAAATTGTTTAACTACATCTTGGGGCGGCCTGAAGAGACTTTCATTGAATTTGACAGGGCCCACAGAGCTCTCCGCCTGCAGAGCGTGGACCCCACCCGACCACGGGACGTTATCTGTAGGATTCATCGTTTTGTGATTAAAGAAGAGCTGATGCGCAAAGCCCGACTGATGCAGCGGATTGAGTTCGAGGGTCCACCTGAGCTTATTTCCTGACTTGTCGTGGCGCACTCTGCGTATGAGAGCTGCGCTCAAACCTCTCCTGTCTGCCCTCCAAGCTAAAAATATTCAGTATAGGTGGGGATTCCCCTTTGCACTCCAAGTCAATCATCGGGGCGGAACACTCACATTTCGTTCACTGGAGGATCTGCCCTCCTTTGTTTCTGCTCTGGATCTGCCGGAGGTGATGCTCCCGGACTGGCCCGCGGCAATGTCCATGGACTCAATCATTGCCTCCCCTCAGCTACAGGACAACCAGAGGCTGTGTACTCAGCTGGTCACCTCGCTGCCGCAGAGGTCCCGGCGCCGTCGAGGCAGTGCGGATAGCCAACCACCAAGGGTCAGACCGCACCGCTGAGGACTTGCCTGCTCATAGCCCGGGACTCTCTCAATCAGGGCTAACGTACTTGTTACTATGCTCTCTCCTGTCCTATTGGTGCTCATACCACCTTCTCTCTCTCACATCTCCTTACCATGTAATCTGCTCTAATTCTGATGGCCCTCTGCGGTTCTCTCTGTTGAGACCCTTGTTATGGGCTCTTTCATTCAACTCTGAATCCTTTGCTTGTTGGCCCCAGCCCCAGACGGGGGCGCCTCTCCGGTCCCTCCCCCTCGAGAGTGACCACCTGGCCCGAGCCCTTAAGCCTTTACCTCGGCTACTGCGGATCCAGGGCGTTCCTGGGGGGGAGGGGGAGACGCTGGGGACGTCTCCACCCAAGTATACTTATCACATACCTCCGGAGGGGTTATCCCTGCGGAACTTTTGTGATGATGCAATCCTCCTTCTCTAGCCTCATCACACTACATCTCTGTCTTCTGTTCTCTTCACGGCAATCCCCCTGTGTAGACTTGGCCCCTGGGGTTACCCGTTGGGCTGCTGCATTTAGATATCTGCACCTGTTAGTTATTTGGCCTCTTTTTGTTAGGCTATTCCTGTTTTATTGCATGTTGCTTTTCAGTGGTTTGATTTTGGCTTGCTGGCTGGCTCATTGGGATGCTGCACTTTATGAATACTGGGGGAGATGTTGTCAATTCACGCTTTGGGACCTCGTATGGCGAACATCCGTCTCACGTCCCTCAATGTGAAGGGATTTAACTCCCCCGAAAAACGCTCTCAGGTTTTATATCATCTCCACAAGCAGAAGTCACACATTGTTTTCTTACAAGAGACCCACCTCCTCTCCTCGCATATCCAGTCCTACCACAATAGGTACTTCCCTGCCTGGTGCCACAACAGTAGTTCCACTGCTAAGGTTAGGGGAGTAGCCATTTTCTTTCATAAATCACTGCCTGTCACGATACTAGACTCCTTTAGGGACGCAGACGCCAGAGTCCTGTTTGTAAAAATCGCCCTACAGGGTCAGGTTTATACGTTAGCAAACATATATACACCCAACACAGGGCAATTGTCGTTCCTGGCTAAAACGCTAGATGACCTGCTGAACTTTGCTCAGGGCCAGATAGTGCTAGGGGGCGACCTGAACCTGGCGTTGAATCCTACCTTAGACACCTCAATGGGCCGGTCATCAGTGCCTTACCATACCCTAAATAGGATTAAAAAGCTGCTCCACGACATGCAGCTAGTCGACGTATGGCGGATAATGCACCCCCAAGATCGTGACTATACGTTTTATTCCTTCCCCCACAACTCCTATACACGCATTGACTATTTTTTCCCTCAGCACTCCCTTCTCCGTTGTGTGGTGTCGGCCTCCATAGGTAGTATTCTTCACTCAGATCATGCTCCAATTCACTGCGATTTGGCCCTACCACACCACCACAGACAGATCTTTTCGTGGAGACTGAACGAAACGCTCCTGTCAGATTCTCTGTGCCTGCGGGACTTACAGCACACAACGGACACCTTTCTCTCCACACACCTGAACGACCCAACCCCCCCTCAGATTCAATGGGAAGCCCTGAAGTGCACTCTCAGAGGGGTTCTGATCAAGCACGGCTCGCGCCTAAAAAGGGAGGCCGCTGCCAAGCTTCAGACCCACCTGACGCGCTTGGCTTCCCTAGAAACGACCCACAAGGCACTGGGACTGGAGGCGGATCTGAGAGCCATCACTCAGACCCGTCATGACATCCTACAGCTCATGGAACACAGACACAAGAGGTATAGACAACTCTGCTCCAGCTCCTTCTATACTTGGTGCAATAAGCCGGGCAAGTTTCTGGCTCGCGCACTAAGAGATAGAAGAGCGGCTTTATTTGTTCCTCTTATCAAAACCTCGTCGGGCCGAGTGGCCCACTTAACGGAGGACATTCTGAAAGTCTTTCGGGAGTACTATACCCAGCTCTATAACCTACCCCCTCCAGAGACTCAGGCAATATCGCTTCAGTCTTACCTAGCCAGAACTGCCCTCCCTCTCCTCTCAGAGGACTCTCTCGCCTCCCTGGAGGAACCGTTCTCCGAGGAAGAGTTGGTCACGGCCATAAGATCTCTCCCCTCGGGCAAAAGTCCGGGCCCGGACGGATACACGGCCCTTTTCTTTAAGACCCTTCAGGCTGAACTGACTCGTCCTCTCCTCCAGGCATTCAATGCTGCTTCTGAGGGGTCCCCCTTTGACCTGGCTTTTCTGCGGGCTCATATCATAGTGGTTCCAAAAGAGGGTAAGGACCCCTCGCAGTGCCAGAATTATCGTCCGATTTCCCTCATCAACACGGATGCGAAACTCTTCGCTAAGCTGTTAGCGAACAGAATTAACCCGCTCCTCAATGAGATTGTTCATCCGGAACAAGTGGGCTTCGTTCCCTCCAGGGAGGCGAGAGACAATACACTCAAAACTTTCTCTCTGATACACCATATTCGCTCCCAAAACATTCAATGCCTGCTCCTGTCGTTAGACGCCGAGAAGGCCTTTGAGAGGGTTGCTTGGCCATTCCTATATGGCGTCCTGGGGTCACTGGGCTTTGGTCCAATTATGCTGAGCAGAGTGAGGGCCCTATATAACTCCCCCCAAGCACAGGTTAGGGTCAACAGAGTCTTGTCTGCTCCCCTATCTATTGGAAATGGCACCAGGCAGGGATGTCCTCTCTCTCCCATTCTGTATGTATTGGCCATGGAACACCTACTACAGGCGCTGCAGATCGACCCTAGAGTACAGGGGATACAAGTACAGGGTCATTCCTTCAAATGCTCGGCCTTTGCCGACGACCTGCTCCTGTACCTTGTGAACCTGGTCTCTTCTCTTCCCGCAGCCCTGGAGATCCTGGAAGAATATAGTCGCTACAGTAATCACAAAATAGATATGGCCAAGAGTTCAGCCATGGGCTTCCACATCCCGCAGGCCACTTTGTCCTCCTTGAGGGCCGCCTTCCCCCTCTCTTGGGAAGATTCTTGCTTCAAGTATCTAGGGGTTCGCGTGCCCTCGAACCCAGATAAGATTTTTGATTTAAACTTTGCTCCTCTAATCTCCAAATTCAAACAAGATCTAATGAAGTGGGACAGAAAAATTTTTTCTTGGATAGGACGCATAAATATACTGAAGATGAATGTATTGCCCAGGTTATTGTACCTGTTTCAGGCGATCCCTATCCTGTTTCCGAGGGCCTTTTTTAAGACTCTTCGCAAGTCGGTGTCCCAGTTCGTATGGGTGGGGGGTAGACCCAGACTGGCTGAGTTCACGTTGACTAGATCCAAAGCTGATGGGGGTCTCGCATTGCCTGACTTCCTAGCCTATTATCTGGCGGCGGTGGCGGTGCGAACACTGGACTGCTTCAAGGAGGGCTCTAGCAAACTTTGGGTTCACTTTGAGACCCTAGGGTATGGAGCGTCTACAGCAGCTCTACCCTGGCTGCCGCCCTCACTCCTGTCAAAAAGACAGCTCTTGCAGTTCCCGCTGATTGCCCAAATCTCAGTACTGACATTCAGATCATATGCAGCGGGCAGGGGTTTGTTCCAGTTGGGCGGGCCGTGCACCCCGCTTGTGGGAAACCCAGACGTCCCTGAGCAGCTCTCCGCAGCCATATCCCGATTAGTGGGGCCCGGAGCTGTTGCCTCAGTTCTTGATTGGGTCCTTACCACGGACGCCCTGAGGGACTTCGAAGTTCTGCGAGCTGACGTCTCTTACCCTGGGGGTTGGGCGAGACTTCACTACTATCAGCTGTGTAGCCTATACTCGAAATGGAAGCGTACATTTGTGATACACAGGCCTCTCACCACCTTCGAGCTGTGGTGCCTTGGAAGATACTCGGAAAAACGGACCCTCTCGGGCTTGTACAAGCTCTTGCTCAGCTCGCGGCCATGTGTGAAGCTGCCTTTCCAGCTCAGCTGGGAGAAGGAAATTGCTAGAAACCTTTCGGATGATGACTGGTCCAAGGCATTTCAACTGGCCCATAAATCCTCGGTATCTTCCAGGGCCCACGAGCTAAACTATAAAATCATTACCAGGTGGTATTGGGTGCCATCGTTGCTTAAAGGGGTAGTCTCGCTACAATGATTGGGTTTTAATTTAAAGATCTTTAAAAAACAAGCAGCTTTGCAATATATGTTCATTACAAATGTCCTACTGATTTTGAGCTAGCCCTGTTAGTATTACTACATCAGCTTCTCAAATCTCTATAGCAGCTGACCTGTTGATCCTTATCTTACTGGCTGTCAGGTCTGAATGACTCATCACCTTTGAAGACAGGTCAGAGCAGAGAGCCCCTCCCACACAGAATGCTTCTGTAGTGGAAGGAGGGGGAGGAGGACTCTGGCGTCTGTGTCCTGGATTAACCCTGTGTGTGCCTGCTTCCTCCTGCTCTCTACACAGATAGATGTGACAGCAGTGACCCTGTCTGTTACTATAATCATGATATGTCTTTGGAACTGTGACTATACTAATACTATACAGATCAGGGGGCATGTGAATACTTTATGTTCTCCTGTATTAGGGACACATCCTGAGTATAGTAACACTGCCCTTGTTGTTGCTGGAGATGTGGAGACTTGTAAGCTAAGCAGGGGATATAGGAACACTTGCATCCTCTCTGCTCTATTAGCACACCACTTCACACTCATAGATCAGCCCTCTCCTGCAACAGAGCTAGGCAGACACACACAGGGTGAACTCTGAGAGCAAACCCCCTCTCCCCCCTGTATAGAAGTTACGTAGCTGCCTGTGTGCTGATGGGAGGGGGGAGAGGAGCAAACAGACAACCAAGAAGCACGCCCCTCAGTTCAACTTACCAGGGACACTGACAGGCTGAAAGCTCGTAATGAGACAACTCCTTTAATACCTTCTCATCCTCCATCCCGGCAGTCTGCTGGAGATGCAACAGGGAGAGAGGCACTATGTCCCATATTTGGTGGGGATGCCAGTCTCTCCAGCCTTTTTGGAGGGGAGTAATACGTATCATTCACCTAATTACAGGGGTTACGCTTCAAAATGATCCTGCGACCCTGCTTTTGTTCGACATCCCTCTGCCCACCACCCTTCTTAAATCTCACCTCCTGACTTTTCTACTCCTTGCTGCCAAGATAGTTATCCCAAGACTCTGGCTTTCCACAGTGCCCCCTACGGTGACGGATTGGATCCGGGAAATACACGCTCTTCAGCGTTCAGAAATGATTCTCCAACACGCCATGGCCAATATTTGAGTATTTGGGAGGACTGGATTGCCTTTTGCGGGTCAGATCTTTACTTGACTTGCTCCTGAGCAGATCATCTTTGATCTGACAGTGAGGACTTGTTGGGATCTGTGGGGTGGGGGACGGATGAGGAGGAGCTGGACGCCTTTTCCTCGGTCCTTCTCCTGCTGTGGAGATAGAATGCAGCTGATGGGCCAGCCGTTTAGCCTGTTCTCTTAGGTTTTCCTTCTTTTCTTTAGTTCTCTTGCTATGTCATAAGGTTTATATACAGGGTCACACTACTGCACTGCCAGTAACACATGTGATCATTATGACTCATAGTGTTGTTTATCCAATCATCCATTCCTCATTTGAGATCCATGACATGTCAATGCAGGCTGTAGTCATAAATTTGATAATAGTAATGCTTGCTTTCAAGTCCTGGAAAGCATGTTATGTGACAATCTTTTTTCATTATTGTTCTAACTCTGTCTAAAGTCAATGTTCTTCAATATATGACTCTTGTAATTATACAATATGTTCAATAAATGCGGTTGAATTGGAAAAAAAAATAAAAATTGTGAGGGAGAAATGCCACTTAGAAACCACATTTCTGTTCCAAAGGACCTTGATTATAGCTGTATCTCACAGCACCATGACCCCAAAGCCATTGACAGTGCGAAAATTTTTAAAGATGATGTGAGTAAATGGAAAAGGTTTTTTTTCATGAAACCTTGTACAATTGGATTCTTTTACAGTCTCCTCACCGCAAAACCAGCAGAATGACCTTTTGGGAACTGAGAATAAAAATTGCAATAAGAAATGCTAATTTTAAAAAAAAAATTTCAAGAGGACCATTTCTGTTTGAAGAGGAATGTGAAGTATACCGGTAACTAATCGGTGACCTCAGCAATTGGGGCCACAGCATCATCAGAGATCCATGCCTGATTCATCTTGATGAAAGTTAAACGATCAACATTATCTGTGGAAAGCCGGATGCGTTTGTCTGTAATGACTCCTCCAGCTTACTGAAGGTCCGCTCAGATATGACGCTGGCTGCTGGGCAGGACAACACCTCTATGGCGTGGCGAGCGAGCTCGGGCCATTCATCCATTTTGGAAACCCAGAAGTCGATGGGGTCTGAAACATATCCAAAAACATCGGTGTTGAGACGCAGATAGTCGTGCACCATGATCTTAAGCCGGTCTCTGTGTGTTGTATGTGCATTACATGCGTTGGTGAGGTGGTAAATAAAGATTGCCAGAGGTCACCCATTAGGCTTCTGCCACCTTGCCTGCTGCTGCTGCTGCGGCTACTTGGCACTCTACTGATGTCACATTGCTGACATTGTTCCACCGTGACATTTGAAGAACGTGAGCAGACGCAACAGATGTCTCCAGTTGATCAATCAGCACAGTCTCCAATTCCTGCATTTTACTTTATATTTGGGTGAGGTGGAAGGAAAGTGCTGAGTTTTGCTTTGTCCCGGGGATCGAGGAGGGTGGCCACCCAGTAACTGTTGTTTATTTTGATGGCCTTAATGCGAGGATCATGTTGGAGGAAATGGAGCATCCAAGCACTCATATGAGAGATGGAGCCTTGATTTACAAAGCCTCTGGGTCGAGGGGCACTAGCAAACTGATCTTCTTCATCTTCCTCCTCCGCCTCAAATCCATGCCAACCTCTTTCCAAGGCAGGGACATCGGTAACGTCGGTGTCAAGGAATACCTCATCCTCCTCCTCCTCCAGATTTTGACCATTATGGCACACCACCTTGCCTGGCACAAGGTTCTTGTCACCCAGACAGCGCTCGGTCTCGTCCACAGCTCCTGACCTGTGTGTTGACGGTCTCCAAGACAGATTAATTTCAACACGGCTTGTTTTCTCTGGGCACGTGATGCTACCAGTGGACCTTGGGGGAAAGAACCCTGCACCATCCCTGCGGTTTTGAAGAGCGTGCGCCGAGCCTGAGAGCCACCGTCACCACCAGAGACATCCACCCAGCTCACCCAGTGAGCTGTCACAGAGATATAGCGGCCTTGGCCGTGCTTACTAGTCCATGTATCGGTGGTCAGATGGACTTTGCCGGACACAGATGCAGATAACGCGCTGGAAATTTTAGATGACACATGGCTGGCCAGGGTAGGGACGGCTTTTCTGGAAAAGAAATGCCTGCTCGGCATCTGGTATTGGGGGCAGGCAAGGCCCATGACGTGGCGGAACCCATCTGTGTCCACCAAACGGAAAGGCAACTTTTCCAAGGCCAAAAGAATGGCAATGCCGATATTCAGGCTTTTGGCTTTGGGATGGTTTGGGTTAAAGTGTTTCTTCTGCTCCCAAACCTGGTAGACAGAAGGCTGGCTGCTAGACTGGCCGCTGTACGGTGTGCAGGTCAAACTGGTGGAAGGAGAAGGGGTAGGATGGGTCTCTGGTGGTGCTGGTGGTACTCGGGTGACGGTGGAGGCTGAAGCGGAGGCTGATCCTTGCTCATGACTCTGAGAGACATGGACAGCTGAGGGACGCTTGGTCGTGGTGGAGGAGGAGGAGGCGGAGAAAGAGGGTGTAACAGTGGATGGAAGCCCAGGATCGGTGTGTCCTTTTTTGGCCAAGTGTTCCCTCCATTTCAACTCATGCATTCGCTGCATGTGACTAGACATGTTGGTGGTGGTTAAACACCTAAGATTCTTACCTCTACTGATGCGTTTACGGCAAAGGTGGCATATGACATCACTGGGTGAATCAGAGGCTTGCTCGGCTTGAGAGGTCCTGGACCTTTTCGACGGCGATAAGCAAGGAGCGGTGTTTCCACTGATCGTGGCTGGCGGAATAATGTCAGCGGAATTGTGCGACCGCCCTCTCACTTTTTGAGGCGGGACCCGTACTGACACTACCCCATCATCTTCCTCCTCGTCCAGTGATGAAGCGCTCGCAAGCAAATTCTGCTGAAAAGACCATGTTGGATCCACAATGTCGTCATCATCAACACAGGTGACTTCCTCGTCCTGACATTCTGCATCCTGGAACTGCGGGCTACAAGCAACAGGCACTGCAAGGTGTTGCTGCCCGCCCGGGATTTTTGCCGATTGACCGGCTTCCTTCTCCTCCTCTGATGGCATCAGCGATTGGGCATCAGAGCAGACAAAATCATCCTCTTTGGCCTCATGATTTTTTTATATGCCTTCTGACCCCAACCGCATTTTGTCATCAAAGAGGTCTTCAGAAAATGGATTATCCACAGTGGTGGGTACACGAGTTGACATTTGGGCTGCGTTGGACGGATGCTGACGATGATGATGACGACATTTGTGGCCGTGACTGGGAGGACGAGGAGGTAAGACTGCTGGATGCAGGTTGCATTAACCACTGAAGAACAGATTGGCGACGCTGTTCGTTACTGAGATTCACAGGGCCCAGACCCAGCGATGATAGGCCTGACGGTCCTGCAACCGATGATCCACTGTCTTGCGTGTTGTCGCCAGCACTGGAAGGAGCACCTTCTCTCGTACCTCTACCTCCATGTCCTACCCCCCTCTTTGCTCGCTTACCACCTGCATTTCGCTCCATGTTCAGAAAGATATAAATTTAAAAAGGTATGGAAGAGTTTTTGACAGTCTCTTATTGAAAGATGGCCCGCTCTCTCCGCTCAGCTATGGACAACAAACTACAGACCACAATCATCCAAACCTCCCATGCCCGTCTTCAAGATTTTGCACGTGGTGCACCCGTTTTCTGGAACATTTCCCCCATGTACCATCAGGCAAAACCCCACCTTCGCATTTTTAAATGTCCTGAAAATACATCTTCTTGGGCAGGCCTACCAAACCAAAATTGCTAACCCACCCCTTTCTATCACACACATTTCTGTCACCCTCCACTATGGCAACAAAAGGCACTTACTGTATATAGATTACTGTAGGGTGGCGGGGTCACCCTTTTTTTATTAAACCCCCCCTTTTTGAAAAAAGGGCGGGCCCATTGAAAATTTTCACTTCCCCCTTTGTCTCCCAAAACACCATCATAGATGTACCTCGCAGCAGGCCCCCCAAAAACCTTTGCTCATTTAATAGCCTCACTGTGTAATGTCGCCCTTTTGCCCTTAACTAACCCCTACATGTAAATGCTGGGAATATGTTGGCGCTCATAAAAAAATTATTATTTTTATCTCTGCGCCAAAAATTTAAAATTAAAAAAACAAAAAGTTACAAAAAAAATTGCCAAAGAAAGAAACATTACTAAAAATTTTGTATCCAATTTAATACAAATCGCTATTTGAAAAACTGGGGTCCCCAAAAATTTGAAATACACTATTTAAAATTATAAGGTAGCAAAAGGTGGTTTTTGCACCAATTAAATACACCAACCAGTTACTAGAAAATTTCTGATCCAAATTTAAGTACAAGGGGCTTTTTAAAAGTACAATTTACCTCAGGGGCAAAGGGGTTGGCCAAAAAGTGGAAAAAAAAAAAAAAACCATTCAACAGGTTTAAACAATCTGGGGGCCTGTTGTCGTTTCCCCCACCTCCCCCCCCCCCCCCCCCCCCCCTGGGGCACAGGCTGATTTTCTTTAAAAATCGTGTCTAACTAAATAAGGGCTGAAAAACTCAATCTACCTATATTCTAATGTCCACACTTAAACAAGTTTCGATGAATAAAGAAAGAACTTGTCTCTGACTACTGTATTGAACCCCGCAACAACTCTTTCATTTTATTTTTTTCCTTTCTCTAATTTTTCCCTTTCCTTTTCTTTTTTCCTTTCATTTCATTTTCTTCCTTTCTTTTCCCTTTCCCTTTCCTCTCCCTTTTTTCTTCCTTCCATTCACTCCCTTCTCTTCCTTTTCCCCTTTTTTTTTTTTTTTTTTTTTCCCTTTTCCTTTTTTCCCTTTCAACCTTTACTGTATTTAAAATGCAAGGGAAAGGGCTTGTCGCTGCCTTTTAGACCTACACTTGGGGGAAAATATTGGGTTTTCCCCCCCAAACCCCAAAAACTTCTAATTTGGAGATTTAGGATTGAACTTTAAGATGGAATTCAATATTTTAACGATTGACGTTATATAGGGGGGTTTTTAAAAGACGATAAAACAAGAAATGCTATTCAAGACCCAGGGTACGTGAACAAAAACTACGAGCAGATCATAACGCTTTGGGTTTGGGGGGCGTGGATAAAGGTTTTTTGGCTCAACAATAAATTTAAGATCCCACAGAGCAAGGGGATCAAAAAATAAAAAAAAAAAAAAATATTCAAAAGTAAATTTTTTTAAATACAATTTTCACTGAAAATTTTTTTCCCCTTTTTTCCAATCTGAGATTCGGTGGATAAATCGCATGGGCTGCACACCCGGAGGTTGCGATGCTCTAGGGTTTAATGTCCCCTTGCTTTGCAGAAAATTTCCGATGACAACCCCTAAAGGATCGGGTGATCATTGTTATAAAGTTTTTACCTTTTTTAGGCCCTGGAACCTGTTCAGTATTGGTCAATTGAGACCATCACTGATCACACAGGGGCTCCAGATGTTGTATTGGGTGCCATGCCCCTTTTTTTTAATTTTGAATTTTTTCGATCTCTGAGATAATTTTAAGAAACTGTAATTCACAAGTGTTTTACCATCCAAAATATTTCCCCCTTTTTTTTATACAAATAGAGATGTAATGTGTCATTCCTCAAGACACTCATTACATCATCAGAAGGTCCAACAATACATTGCTTATTGTGATATAAATATGAAAAAGCATGAAACATGTATTCCATGTTCATTAAAGTAAAAAATTAAATTGCTCAGACCCTACCAAATAAAAAAATTAAGGACTCAATCCCTGCCCTTCCACACCAAAGGACTTTAAAAAAGTTTGAAAAAAAACATGACTGAAAGGCTGACACCCATTCAGAGTCTATGGCACTGAAGAAAACAGCCATGTCCCAGTGATTGGTAAACCCCACAGGGGGGCTGCGGGAAAAAAGGGAGGAAAAAGGGAATCACTTTAAATACTTCCAAAAATTTCATTTAATATGGGCTTTTTTGGGGGGGGCCCCAAAAGATCTCCCTTTACAGTATATAAGGGTTACTAGCTAAAGGTGGAAAAGAAGTACTGAGGTATTTAAATGGTTCCCCCCCCCAAAAACGATATGGGAAATGGAATGATTACTGTGGGTATGGAAAGTATTAAGACTAGAGTTGAGCGATTATTATCGACAAAGTTGAAATCGAGTGCACCCACGTGTTTATCATATGATGTATTTATCGGAACACTATCTTCACTTCGCTGAGATCACGCGATAATAATATTCCAAGTCACGGTGAAAAGTCTGCTTCCATCAACTCATAATTCTATATTATCGTGCGCCAACTATCTTTCAGACTCTCTTCCCTGTCCACTTTTTGAGCATGCCCATCCAAACATCACAGGCTTACAGAATAGAGAGACAGGAGTGATCATGAGGAGTGTCTGCGCGACTACCTTCATCTAGACCTGCGGTTATACTTAATCTATGACAAGAACACAGAGTCTCTGACGGATGTGCGGCATGGAAGATAAAAAAACACAATGGAAACCTGACCTCTATTACCTACGAACAGCCCTTCCTGTACTCTGCCTCAGTGCTACGTTGCTCTGGTATCAGTTACAGGAGTATAGAAACGTGTGCTCGGAATTCTCTGTTAAATCAATAAAACAGCTTCAGTGCGAAACCCAGGTCTCTCTAATATTCTTAGTATTCACCACAGACAGAAATGCTTTAACGCTGTCGATTCATTATAACTCTTAAGTAGATATAGACGATTTGCAGAATTTTAGTATATTAATTCTGAGCGGCAGAGAAAAATATTTCTAACACAGGAGAAGCATCTAAGCCCTGATACATTCGACCGGAGAGGGTGGTGGGGGTGCTGCTGAGCGCGAGTGCGTGAGGGCTACGGGCCGAACACAATACAGACAGGCTCTTTTAAAGAGAGTGGAATATTGTGCAGCCCAACCTTTGTTTTAGACCCTGCATTGGAAAGGGTTTTTATTAACAGTTTTCTGTTGAAATATTACTTTAATGTTGGCAGCCCTGAACTTTATATTAGGATAAAGATCATTTCTATTAACTGCAGGTGTATATGATAGGTGCCAAACTCCAACTTTTATTATCCCGTATACAATTTCAGATAGGTGTTCATTTCACTTTGGCGCAGTCCAGCTTTGTTTCATTGTAGGCCACCTTCTGCACTTAAATTTGAATACAGGCAATTTCTTTAGTCACCGCAGATGTAATTATAGTGCAAAAAATACCTTATATATTATCCGTATAACATTTCAGATGGGTGTTCATTATCACTTTGGCGCAGTCCAGCTTTGTTCATGAGGCACCTTGCCACTTAAATTTGAATACAGAAATATCCTTAGTCCCGCAGGTGTTTTTTATAGGTTTCAAAAAATACCTTATAATTATCCGTATACATTTCAGATAGGGTTCAAAATTTCACTTTGGCACAGTCAGCTTTGTTTCATTTGAGGCACCCTTGCACTTAAAAATTGAATACAGCAATTTTCTTAGTCACCGCATTGTAATTTAATAGGTGCAAAAAATACCTTATATTTATCCGTATGCATTTCAGATAAGGTGTTCATTTCACTTTGGCAGCCAGTCCCAGGCTTTGTTTCATTGAGGCGCTTGCACTTAACATTTGAATACGCAATTTCTTAGTCACCGCAGGTGTAATATTATAGGTGCACAAAATACCTTATATTATCCGTATACATTTCAGATATAGGTGATCATTTCACTTTGGCGCAGTCCGAGCTTTGTTCATTGAGGCACCTTGCACTTAAAATATGAATACAGCAATTTCTTAGTCACCGCAGGTGTTTTTTATATAGGTGCCAAAAAATACCTTATATTATCCATCTTTCAGATAGGTGTTTCATTTCACTTTGGCGTCAGTCCAGCTTTGTTAACCAAGAGCAATTTTGTAGTCACCGGTCCGGTGTATATTATAAGGTCAAAAATACCTTTAATATCCGTATACATTTCAGATAAGTGTTCATTTCACTTTGGCGCGGTCCAGCTTTGTTCATGAGAGCTCCTTGCACTTAATTTGAATACAGCAATATCTTAGTCACCGCAGGTGTTTTTTTAATAGGTGCAAAAAAATACATTATATTATACGTATTCGTTCAGATAGGTGTTCATTTCACTTTTGCGCAGTCCAGCTTTGTTCATTGAGGCACCTTGCACTTAAATTTGAATACAGCAATTTCTTAGTCACCGCAGGTGTAATATAGGTGCAAAAAATACCTTATATTATCCGTATACATTTCAGATAGGTGTTCATTACACTTTGTGCGCGTCCAGCTTTGTTCATTGAGGCACCGTGCACTTCAATTTGAATACAGCTGTTTCTTAGTCACCGCAGGTGTGTTTATAGGTGCACAAAATACCTTATATTATCCGTATACATTTCAGATAGGTTTTTCATTTCACTTTGGCGCAGTCCAGCTTTGTTCATTGAGGCACCTTGCACTTAAATATCTGAATTAGCAGCAATTCCTTATGTCAACCCCGCAGGTGTTTTTTATAGGTTCAAAAAATACCTTAAATTATCCGTATTCCATTTCAGATAGGTGTTCGATTAGTCACTTTGGCGCAGTCCAGCTTTGTTAACCATAGATCAATTTGTGTAGTCACGGCCGGTGTATTTTGGATAGGTTGCAAAACTCAACTTTTATTATCCGTATACAATTTCAGATAGGGTAGTTTTTTCACTTTGGCGCAGTCCCAGCCTTGTTATTGGAGCACCATTGCACTTAAAATTGAATACATCAATTTGTATTCACCAGCAGGTGTAATGATAGTGCAAAAATTCCGTATGTTAATCTGAAAAAGTTTGTTAAATATCTTGTATTGCACGAGGTGCGTCCTATTTTTTCAAAATTGGTGCCACGTTCTAACCCCCCGACAATTCTGTATAGAAATTTTTCTAAGCAACTGTTCTCGTTTGATTATTGCTGCAAAAAACACAATTTTCTCATCCATCTAACTTCTGAATAGTTTTATTGGCTCGTTGAATCACAGTTTGCCAGATAGCGCACATGTATGATATTTTGTTGAAAACTATCATTTATCCTAGTCACTAACTGGGCATTGTAAACCCCTGGGACTGAAGGAAGAACACGTTGATTTTGTCTTACGGTTTCTTCCACCAACCGCATTTCACAGGAATTCCACTAGAAACATTTCAGTTTCTAATCCTAGTTGGCTGAGAAATGCAGAGGGATTTGAGAATTACAGCTATGATTTGCCGTCTTTTAAAAAGATGACGATCCAAAACTCTTCCATACCCTCTCAAATTTTTTATCTTTCTGGACATGGAGTGAAATCAGGTGGCAAGCGATCCATAAAGATGTGGTGGTAGAACATGGAGGTAGTGAGGACGAGAGAAGGTGCTTCCTTTCCAGTGCTTGGCGACCACACGCAAGCCAGTGGATCGTCGGTTGCAGGACTGTCAGGCCTATCATTCGCTGGGTCAGGGCCTGTGGAATCTCATTAACGAACACATCGCCAATCTGTTCTTAGTGGTTAATGCAACCTGCATCCAGCAGTCTTACCTCCTCGTTCTTCCCAGTATTCACGGCCACAAATGTCGTCATCAGCATCATCAGCAATCCGTCCCAACATGAAGGCGAGAGCAGCCCAAATGTCAACTCGTTGTACCCACCACTGTGTGCATAATCCATTTTTCTGAAGACCTTCTTGATGATAGAAATGTGGTTGGGTCAGAAGTGGGCATGTTTTAAAAGATCAAGAGGCAAAGAGGATTGATTTTTTCTGCACTGACGCCCAGGTATTGATGCCACATCAGAGGAGGAGAAGGAAGGCCGCTCAATATTTCGTCAAAAATCTCCGGTGGGGGTCGGCAACGGCCTTGCAGTGCCTCTTGCTTTTAGCCCCCGCAGGCTCCTGGATGCAGAATGTCAGGGGACGACCAATTCACTGTAGATGATGATGATGATGGGACGATTGACGGACATTGCAGATCAACGTGTGTTATTATCATCAGTGGAAATTATGCTTGCTAGCATGATTCATGCACGCCTGTGGAAAGTGAGTAAGAACGATGGGGGTAGTGTCATTACAGGTCGCCGCCACAGAAAATGGAGAGGGCGAATCGGCAGAAGTTCGCTGATTAAGATTCCGACCAGTCCACGGTAAAGGCGGAAACCCCGCTCCTCGCTCATCGCACGTCAAAAAAGGCCAGGACCATTCAAAGCTTGGGCCGTTCTTTGAGCAAGCCTGCTGATCCACTGCCAGCGATGACATTGCCACCTTTAGCCTTAAAACGCATAAGTAGAGGCAGAATCTTTAGGTGTGTGTTTAAATAAAAACAAAAATAAACCAAAAAAAAAAAAAAAAAAAAAATGAAAAAAAAAAGAACCACACCCACCAAACATGTCCTAGGTCACCATAGCAACAGCGAAAGGCATGTATTGAAAGGGAGGCAACACTTGGCCAAAAAACGCCAGACCGAGCCGCTGGCTTCCAACCACTTCACAACCACGTGACCGCCGCGCCACTGCCCCGCCAGCCGTACCAAGCTTTCCTCATCTGCTCCAATGTCTCTTCTCTCTCAGAGTCATTATCAGGGAATCAGCCTCCGCTTCAGCCTACCACCGTTCCCTGAGTACCACCAGGCACCACCAGAGACCCATCCTACCCCTTCACCTTTCCGCCAGTTTGATGACCTCAGACACCGTGTCAAGTGCGCTAGTCTAGCATCCACCTTCTGTCTTCCAGTTTAGGGAGCATAAGAAACACTTCAAACCAAACCATCCCCAAAAAGAAAGCCAAATGCCTGAATGTCGGCATTGAGCCAGGGCTTTTGTGGCCTTGTAAAATGTTTTGCCGTTTTTTCCGTCTGTGGACACAGATGGCGTTTCCGCCACGTCATGGCCCTCGCCCTGCCCCAATACCAGTTGCCGAGCAGCATATCTTTGCAGAAAAGCCGTCCCTGCCCTGGCCACCACGTGTCATCTAAAGAATTCAAGCCGCATTGTCTGCATCTGTGTCCGAAAATCCATCTCACCACCAACACATGGACTAGTAAGCCCGGCCAAGGCCACTATATCTCTGTTGAACAGCTCACTGGGTGGCTGGGTGGATGACCTGGTGGGAGGGGTTGACGGTGGCTGCTCAGCACACTCGGCGCACGCTCTTCAAAAATCGAGGAATGCTGCAGGGTTTTCTTTCCCCCCAAGGTCCCTGTGGCATTACGGGCCCAGAGAAAGCCGAAGCCTTGTTGAAAATATAATTTTTTCTCGTCTTGTGGAAGACCGTCCACACACAGATCATAGCTATGGACGCTCCTCTGCATCGAGACCGATCGGCTGGCATCGGTGACAAGGTGACCGTGAGCTCCCCCAGGGCATATGGTGGGATGTGCGATAACGGGCCGAATCTGCTGTGCCGCCCATAAGATCGGTATGCTGGAGCACATTTCCCTTGCCTGGCACATGTCATGAAGCCTTGTCTTCCAAAAAATTGCTAAAGCGAGCGTTACCCCGGGGTCTGGACTGCCTGCTGAAGAAGGCTCGAGGTCTTAGTTCACACTTCCCCCGGCGATTTCACCCTGCTGTGTCCACGCCTGGCTGCGTTTGCAGCTTCAGGCTCGGCCATCCCCGTTCAACCGTCTCATTGTTGACGGGGTAACACGCGGGAAATTCCCACCCTCCACATGCTCCACATTGGGGCACACGCAATGCCTTAACATACGAAGGCCCAATCCTACAAGCAGCGGTGCGGACCTTGGGGTGTTGAGCCACCGAGGGGAGGCAGGTGAAAGAGCTCTCCCCATCCTTGCCAGTTTTGAAGAAGTCCCCAAAAGGTCTTTGCGGACAATCCCCCTTGTCACATGACCATTGTGGGGATCTTAGTTCTGGAACTCTTTTGGACACTCAAAACTCACTCCCACCACGAGGAGGGGAAGGGGACAATGAGCAGAAGGGGAGCCTTTTCTTTCAAATCCACGGCCTGACAGTTTCACAATATCATCGTTCCTTTTAGGAGGGTCCGGGTCCGGGGTATAAATCGGGGGCATCGCTCCAGGGTGCATCATTGAGGAAGTCAGGGTGTTTTAAGCCGGCCCATGGGAAACGGCGGGGAGGAGGGGGATTCCGGACATGACTTTCGCGTCCCGCCTTAAAAAGAGGTTGGCCAAATTTGAGGCGGAGGGGGAAAGATGAGGAATCATTTGTGGGCCCCCCTCACCAAGGTTTGGGGAAATAAAGGGCTCCTTTCTCCCCTTTGAGTGCTTGGAGCCCATTTTCCTCCAACATGATCCTCGCATTGAGGCCATCAAAATGAACAACAGTTACTGGTGGCCACCCTTCTGGCCCCCGGGTAAAAAACAAAACTCAGCACTTTCCTTCACCCCCCCAAATAGAGAGTAAATGCAGGAAATGGAGACCTTTTCTGATTGATCAACTGGGACTCTGTTGCATATGCTTCACGTTTTTAAAAAGTCACGGGAACAACGTCACGACGTGACAGCAGAGGTTTCCAAGTCCTACGGCACAGCAGGCAAGTGGCAGAAGCCTAATGGGGTTACCCTGGCAAAAACTTTATTTACCACCCCACCAACCATCAATTTCGGGCACAAAACCAAACACCAGAGATCACTTAAGACTGATGCCGACTACTGCTCCAAAACCGATGTTTTGTATGTGTTTTCCGGGCCCAAAAGACTTCTGGTATCCAAAATGGATGAATGGCCCCAGCCGCTCGCCACGGGCCCTAGAGGTGGTTTGTCCCCACAGCCACGCTTTTCTGGGGGACCGTCAGCACAGCGGGAGGATTCTTTTTAGACAAACTATCCGCTTTCCCCCAGTAATTTTATTGTTTTACACATCAAAATGAATCAACATGGATGTCTGATGATGTTGAGCACCCAAATTTCCGAGGGCAAAATTAGTTTTCCGGGTCTACTTACATTCCTCTTCCAAAAAAAAATGGTCCTCTTGAAAACTTTTTTTTTTTAAAATGAATTTCTTACTGCAATTATTATTCTCTTCCCCCAAAAAATCATTTTGTGGTTTTGCGGGTGGGAGACGTAAAAGACACCAGGTTTTTATGAAAAAACCCTATTCCCTTTTCTCCTTTTCTTTTAAAAAAAAATTTTTGCATTGTCAAAGGTTTTTAGGTCATGTTGCTGTGAATACAGCTAAATTTTGGTCCTTTGGAATAAAATGTGGCTTTAAGTTTCATTTTCCCTCCAATTTTTTAAATTTTGAGAAAGTCATTTTTTAAAATTTTTTGGGGGCATGGGCTGTAGAACCCCTTTTAAGGTCCCTTTGGGAAAAAAGAAAATTGGGGGTTTTTAAGTCATTTTTTTCTCCCCCCAAAATTTTTAAATTTTTTTATTTTTATAATTTTTTTTGGGTCTGGTTCTTGTAAAAAGCTTTATAATCATTCCTTTTGAAAAGAAATGGTGGCTTTCAAAGTTTATTTCCCCCCTCAAAAATTTTTAAAAAGGGTAGAATCAATTTTTAATTTTTTTGGGGGCCCTGTTTTTTGAAATCAGCAAAAATACAGGACCATTTCTAAAAATGTTGGGTTTTTAACAAACATTTGTTTTTTTCACAATTTTTTTCAAAATGGCTCAAGGGCTGTTTTGAAAAATTTTTGGGGATTTTCGTGAAATTTGCTAGACTACATGTCCTATTAAAAAAAATTGGGTTTTTTAACAACATTTTTTCTTCACAATTTGTCAAACTGCTCAAGGGTGAGGTTGCTTCTAAACAAATGGTTTGGACATGTTAATGGACACAAATGCAAAAAACTTGTTTTTTGCAATATCTTTAAATAGCAAACAATTCCCTTTTGAGAAACCCCTTTAATACAATAAAAAGAAGGAAACAAAAAACCCTGGTGGGGTTCCAACTAATTTTTAAAAAGTGTTTTCTAGAATTAAACTATAAAAAACTTGCATGTACAAAATACGATACAAATATTCCCTGAAATTGTACAAGGGAGTTAAGGAAAACTTGAACAATGTAAAAATTTCCCCGGGCAGGTATAGTCAATGTTCCAGAGAAAAAAAAATGGTGGTTGAAAGACCTTTTTCCGGGATTTTTTAAATTTTGGGGGTCATCGGTTTGGGGGTCATGCTGTGGCCCCCGGGCAGGATAGTCAATGACCAGTTCAAAATAAATGGTGGTTTGAAAGACCCTTTTCTCACCCTTTTTTAACTGGGGTCATGCAGGGTTTGGGGCTTGCGCTTCCGGGAAAGGGGAAAGTAATGTCCTTTCAAGTAAAAATGATGGTTTCAAATCAACTGCCTTTTGCACTTTTTAATTTTTTGGTTTTTTTATCGGTTTAAGGGTCATGGCTGTGGGTACAAAGGACAGGGGAAAAAAATGAATTCTTTGACTTTTTTTTTCTGTGGCTTTTAAATAAAATGTGTTGCCTAAATTGACACCAGTTTGCTGTTGGGGATGTTTATTTCCCCGCTTTTCCACCCCCGTTTGGGGGTTAAGAGTGAAAAGGTGTTTTTCCTCTCCCATGCTTTAATGGGGATGGGGGATAATCTATTATCGATGTGTTAGCGATTTCTTTTTGGGTATCGAGATCCCATCGATAGCAAGTCGGCCCCTACGAAAGTTTTTTGATGTGACATCGTTAGAGCATACCATTAAAAACTATGGGGACAAAAACACCCTTTATTATTACACCCAAAAAAGGTTGGAGGCTGAAAATAACATCCACAACAGTCAAAGGGGGACGGCTCATCTTTGGCAACACACTTAGGTTATAAAATCACAGAAAAAAAGCACAGACCATTCACATCCCGTCTTTTACCACGCATGACCCTTAAACCGCATCACCCCCAAATTAAAAAGTGCCAGAAGGCTAATGATTTTAACCATCTGTTTTGAACTGGGCATTGAATATCCCTGTCCTGGAACGCGCATGAGCCCGAAACCTGCATGAAACCCCCCAAATTTTTTTAAAAATGCCGCAAAATGGATCTTTCAACCACCATTTTGTTGAACGGGCACTAAATATTTGTCCTTACCGCAGAATGACCATTTAAACCGTCTGACCCACAGTTTTAAAATGCCCGAAAAAGGGGTCTTTCAACCGCTATTTTTGTTAATGGGCATATACTGCCCTGTCCTGGGCCCCTTATGACCATTAACCTTCGACCCCCAAAATTTAAAAGTGCCGGAAAAAAAGGTTTTTCAACCACCATTTTTTTTGAATGGACATTGATGAACGTCCTTTTCCACAGCGACCCCGGGGGCCCAGTTACGGGGTTTCGGTTTTCCCCCGCTGGCGTCCGATCTATTAACACCAAAAAGGTT
>JAODAL010038841.1:0-38712 GCA_025379985.1 Phyllomedusa bahiana | reverse complement strand
TTTTTGGAACAAAAAAACCCTGTGCTGACTACAAGATTGCGGGATTGTAATTTAACGAAAGGTGGATTATCAACATTAAAGGGTTTTGTAATGGGTAAAATTTAAAAATGAACACAATCTGAAATGTATATGTAAAAAAGTGGAGTTTTGCCCCTAAAAAAGAGACCTGCAGTTACTAGAAATGATGTGTTATCCAATATAAGTTCAGGCTGCCCAATATCAAGGAAATATTTCAATAGCAAACTGTTAATAATAAAAGATATTCCACTACAATGTCTACACTAAGTCTTGGTTGAACTTTATCCAGTGTTTTTTATAGATGGAGCTTGTCTGTGTTCACCCGGGGCCCCCCCCCCCCCTGCTCCCCCCCCTTTGAATTTACGCGGTAGATGCTGCTTTTAAAATTCTCTAGCTAACTACATAAAATCTTCAAATCTCTAATTAACTAAATCGGAAGGATCACACCAAATAGTAGAGGTTTCTCTGTGCAGAAATAGACTAATTTCGCTGAGCTGTTTGGCCACAGGCAGAGCGCAGGTCCTATCCCTAGGAGACGCTGCGAGACACTGAGGCTGAAACAGGAAACGCTGTTCTATGTAAAAACTAGGTCATGTGTTTTTTCCCAAAGCCAATCGCAACCATACACTTTCCAGTCATGACGTCGCACCCCACATTCCCCCTGCTCTATTCTGTAATCTGATTTGCTGGCCGCCAAAATTACGGAAGCGCCGAAAAATGCGCGATCTTAATAGATGATGCTCAGATTTTTACCTTAATTATCGCATGATCTGGAAATTTCGATCACCATAAAAACCTTGCCGATTTCAACTTTGTCGATAAAAATCGCTCAACACTAATAATGAATAGATTTAGAAGTGAGCACGCTCAGCTGTTTATTTATCTTTTATATGCTTAGATGAGAAGTGACCTTGTTGTTACCTGGAATAATAAGGGTCTCAGATGCCAGATCCCCACAATTCGGACACTTACATTATATATTATCAATGTCATAGGAATCCCCTTTAAGAGAAGTTTCTATGGTGTGGAAAAAAGAAAAGCTAGTAAAGATGAGAAAACTAACACTTCCTGGTCAGGCTGTGGGTGGGTCTATAGCAGCGATTGACTGTTACAGTGAGATGACTGCTGGAAATTTAGAAACTGTGGTGTACAAGGCTACAGAGCATTAAGGCTTAAAACGTGTTGTTAAGTTAGGTGATAAAGCTCCTATGCTATAGATAAGATTTAGCAGGGAGTGACTCAACATGGTAAAACTGACTGACGGCAGCTTGGATCAATCAGGTAAGAGAAAGAGCAACGAGAGGTGGTAACCTAGAGAAACGTGTGTGCTCAAGAGGAGATAAAATCTTCTTTATCTCCTGATCAAAGCAAAATCAAAATAGTAATGTATTTGGTAATAGTCGTCATTTAGCTTTTCCTCTGTTAATAGTTAATCATTGGCCGCTTCTTCGGACTGACGGGCAGGCAACCGCTCACAGTTCCAAATGCATTGAAAGGGGGTGAGGCACCAAGGTCGCTAGGCCCTCGTACCCAAAGAATCAGCCCTGATACACTGCAGTTGTATTTAAACCTGCAGTGGGTTTCAAGCACTAACATTGACGTGTGACTGTGATGCCAACAAAGATCCATTAACTCTCATAACACATACACCACAGACAAACATATCAAGCATATCTTGTCTTCTTCTTTTATTCTTTCTCATTTAACAGACATAGCTAGAATAGCAGAGCTGAAATGTTAGTCACTACAGTACAGCCGCCCACAACCTGAACAGGAAGTGGAAGCCTGAAGCTGGATGTAAAGAGCAGGCTCTGTGAAATAGCCAGATGGGAGAAGTCAGAGAAGATGTCACCTGTGGGTCAACATTTTCCCATTAATATTTGTAAAACAATTAGTCCCTAAACATATATAATTGTTTTATATTGTCTGATTCATTGTGTTGCCATAATGAACAATGTTTGAGAGTGGTTGTGCAGCAATTCTAAAACCTTTGGGCCCATCAAAGTGTTAAATGGCCTTGGTCAAGGACAGATCACGTCATAAGAGCTATTTACTGATGATCTTTAATAAGGATGAGTTCCCCGAGATCTATGTGCCCGCTGTCTGCGAGAATAGTAATTGTGCTTCCCTGTTGTCCAGTAAGCATAGAAGACATGTGAGTGCATTCATCTGTATATGCAGACATGGTGCTCCTCCATCCCTGCCCAGCAGAGATTAATGATCACATGTCTGATTTGAACATGGAATCTGACATGGAATCCAATTAGATTACATGTTTAAATCTGATTGCAGTCCTTGTCCTATTGATTTAAGTGGGAAATTCACATGTCAGTGCAGAAGATGCAGAGTTTCACGACATGGATTAGTCCCTTTGAAATGTGGTTGATCCATGTAAAGAAATGCAGTGAAACCCACCACTACATTTATACACCTTTCTGTGCAGATTTTTGATGATGATACCGCATCAGGTTTCCTATGTCAGGAAAATCTGACATTCATGGGGGGTAACTATAGCCCCAGCAGCCATAGTGTCTGCTATGGGGCCCAGAGATTGAGTGGGCCCATTCAAATTTAAGAACATTGTTCTTCTTTGTAGGGAACCAGTAGTTGGTGGTTTTCTACAATATAACACTACTATGTGGGTTCCCTGATATATAGAACTATTATTTATACCTTTAATTATTGCTGCTGTCTTAGTTTATTGTCATTAGGTAGTGGGCCCCATCTCCTTTGGCTATGGGGTCTAATGAATTCTAGTTATACCTCCCCCCCGAATGTGTGAACATGCTAGTAACCAATCATGAGGGGAGAATTTTTCTCTCCCTGAACTGTATGCGATTGGGCATAGAAACTGCCCTGAGTGGGTGTACGGGACACATTATCACTACAGCCAAGTAACCACAGATTAGCTGGAAGGATAAAAGTTGCTGTGGTGGAGAGGTGGAGGATATATCCAGTGAGTAATGTTGCTGTAACAGCTTTCCTGAATTTTTTCCAAATCTCGGGAAACCCCCTTCATGTTCCATCAAATTTTTTCTTACCATATCTTTCTAAAACTCAATACCAATGGGCATTTCTTTTCTTCTAAAATATTTTATTTCAGATGCATCTGAGGTAGAATTACAGAATACATCTCTTGGAACTTCATGACAATAGCAATCAATGGAAATGTCATTTTTGTTGGTTCATACCCATTGCACAACCGTTCTGCATACACAGACAACTCACATGCCAAATTATGAATGAACACATGCTTTATGAAAGAACACAAAGAGCACATGGTTTGTGTAAAAATGCTGGCTGAATGCGTTTCTGGCCTTGACGGAGATTAACATAAGCATTCTTTGTTTCATTTTTTTTGTATTCAGCTCACACATTGTTTGTGTTTAAAGTTGGAGGAGCACTCAGAATTTTTTGGATCGGCGGAATGGAGACAGTGTCTACCTGGACAGCCAGAGACTAGAATATGTGTTCTGATTTATGTTCCAGGGTTGAGTGATATTTGGAACCTTTAAGTGCAAATGGTTATAATTATAACTTTTCTATGCCATGTGCTAATTACACATACGGAATTTCAGAAAACATGTTAATAGACTATTTAGTCTTCATGGATAGCCAGCCAAATTATTGTCTACTTCATTCTAATTTAAAGAACATTTTACAATATAAGCCTGGAATACCAGTGACCTATTTCAAATAGGAAATAGGTAGCATATTTTACTTTGTATTGTGGGACATTTGAATGAAAATGTGCCCAGAACTATTGTGCTTCAACTTCAGGTCAAAGTCAAATTCGAACTTAATCCAAACAATTTGATTTGGGTCAACCCAAGTTAGGGTTGTTTGAGAGGTGTTACAGGGTTAAGTTACTGGTCTGGCTGCAAAACACTCCGATTGGGCCTAACTTCTGGACCCATGTCCCGTCCAACATCACTTCCGTTTACTTCATAAGATTGGTGAATTAACCAAAAGGGATGTTGAAAAGGACTTCGGACAGGAAGACAGGTCGTAATGAGAGTTTCTCCGGACCAGGAAGTTAACCTGAAACCACTTAAACAACCTTAATCCTAACTTAGACAAAAGGGCTAGGGTTACAGTTTTCTATAGGATAAAGTAAAAGAAAAAACTTGGGTTCAGGATGTCTCAAAGCTAAGCTTTTTTTTTTCAGTTGAATCAGTGAGCCCCATTTGGGGAAAATATATCCCCGTGTGGTTTCCCCTGGTTATTGTGCCCTAAGCTAAACTTTTAGGTGTACACATTTTTCCACAAATTAAATCCAAAATTAAATTTTAAATTGAAATTCTGAAAAAAAATTATAGAAATCTATTTATTACCAATTGCACAAAAAACGTTACACATAGATCATAAAAGTAAAATTACATTTTCCCTACCTTCTTTTTCCCAAACTTTTCCACTAGTTATTTCAATTGCAGTGTCCAAGCTTAGTTATTTGTAATTAAAATTGTTTCCAAGCCTACCAGCCTCTTTTGTGACATTTTTAAACATAAGTAATGTTTTAGAAGTTTTAACTACATTCACCACTTGCCACTGTTACTGGAAGTGTTAGAAGTATTTTTATGCAACAAAATAATTAGGTACATAACTAGTGTTGAGCAATTATAATCGACAAAGTTGAAATCGGCACGGTTTTTTTGTTGATGGGAATTTTTTAAATCACGCGATAATTTAGGTGAGAATCTGCCAAAATCTTTAATATCGCCCATTTTGGGCGTTTCCCTGTCATTTTGGGGCCCAGAAAAATCAGTTAGAGAATAGAACAGGGTGAGTGGGTGTGCGACGTCGGGACTGTGATGTTAGGGTTGGATTGGGGGGAAAAATACATGACCTGTTTTACATGAAAAACCCCCTTCCTGTTCAGCTCAGTGTGTTTTTGTGTCTCATAAGGAGGACGTCTGCCCAGCTTTCTCCTCAAAAAGCTCAGCGAACGTTCTTTTGTTACAGAGACAACTTTGCTTTTAGCTGTGAACTTTAGAACATGGGTTTTAAATTAGAAATTTCAGTTTTTAGTTACTTAGGCTGAGCTTTGAAAGAAGCATTAGCTCTTTTAAGTAGGGGGGAGGGGGGAGGGTGCGGGCGAACCGGGCAGAAGGCAGGCAGGCTTTTGAAAGGAGGTGTATATTGTGAATCCGATGCTTTTTTTTTGGGCCCCGTTTTTGGTGAAATAGCCTTGCATTTTTTGGCAGTCTGTACTTATATTAGGATACAGAATTTTTAGAAAATGCGGGTATTTGATAGGTGCAAAACCCCCCCTTTTTATATCCGACACGATTTTAATTATTTTTTTTTTCACTTTTGTGACCCCAGTTTTTTTCAAAGACCCACTTTGTACTTAAATGGATACAAAAATTTTTTTTAGTCAGCAGGTGTATTTCATAGGTGCAAAAACCAAACTTTTATTATCGAAAACCAATTTTTTAAATAGGTTTTTTTTCATTTAGGCGCAGTCCAGCTTTGTTCAAATGACCCTTTGATTAAAACAGGATACAAACTTTTTAGTCACCGAGGGTATTTCATAGGTGAAAAAAAAACCCCTTTTTTATCGTACACAATTTAAAATGGGTTTTTTTTTCCACTTTGGGCGGGGCCTTTTTTGTTTTGAAAGACCCATCTTTACCTTATTCCCATACGAAATTTGCTAGAATTGTGTTGTATTTTAGGTGCAAAAAAACAATATTAGTATTAGTTCAAAATTTTAAATTTAGCTTTTTTCACTTTTGTGCAGCCCAGTTTTTTTCAAAGACCCATTTGACATACAATGGATACAGACTTTTTCTAGTCACCAAGGTATATTTCTAGGTGCAAAACCCACGTTTTATTTCCAAAACACAATTTAATTAGTTTTTTTTCACTTTGGCGAGGCCTTTTTGTTGAAAGCCCATCTTGTAATTAATTACCATACAGAAATTTGCTAGTAATTGCTTTTTATTTCATAGGTGAAAAAGAAAACCTATTAGTATCAGTACAAAAATTTAAATTTAAGTGTTTTTCACTTTGGGCATTTTTGTTTGGTTCAAAGACCCACTTTGTATTCAATACGATACAGAACTTTTTAGTCACCTAGGTGTTTTTCTAGGTGCAAAAAACCCCTTTTTTATTATCCGTACAAAATTTTTAATTAGGTTTTTTTCCCCCTTGGCGCAGGCCATTTTTGTTGAAAGACCCATCTTGTATTATTTTTACCATACAGAAATTTGTGTTTTTGTGTTGTATTTCAAGGTGCAAAAAAAAACCTTTTTTTTATCAATAAATTTTAAAATGGTGTTTTTTTTCTTTGGTGGGGCCCCGTTTTGTTCTTTTGACCCAAACCTTGTACGACAATTTTGAGGGGAAAATTTTTTAGCAATGTTCCTTTTTGTCATTGCTGCAAAAAAACCAAATTTATCATCGTGTACCCTTTGAATTTTTTATTTGCACTCGTTGAAACCCAGTTTGGCGCAGATAGCGCATTGTATGATTTTTTGTTAAAAAACTATCAATTCCTAGTCCTGGGATTTTTGTAAATTCCTGGGACTGAAGGAAAGCACTGTTGTTTTTTGTCTTACAAATCTTCACCAGACCCATTTCCTAGAGACTTTTCCCCGTTTCTAACCCTAGTTGGCTGGGGAAAAATTAGAGGGATTTAAAAATAGCTGTGATTTGTCTTTTTAATAAGGACTGTAAAAAACTCTTCCCTACTTTTTAAATTTTTTTTTCTGAACTGGAGCGAAATGCGGTGTTAAGCGAGAAAGGGGGGGTTTTAGACATGAAGGAGAGGTACGAGAGAAGGTGCCCTTCCCAGTGTTGGCGACAACACCCCAAGAAGCGTATGTGGTTTTACAGGACCATTAGGCCTGTATTGCTGGGTCAGGGCCCCTGGAATCTCGAAACGAGCGGGTGCCAATCTGTTCGCAGTGGTTAATCAACCTGCATCCAGCGTCTTACCTCCTCGCCCCTCCCAGTACGGCCACAAATGTCGTCATCAGCATCGTCGCAATCCGTCCAAACGAAGCGAAGGCAGCCCAAATGTCAAATCGTGTCCCCCCATGTGGATAATCCTTCTTGAAGACCTTTTTGATGAAAAAAATTGCGGTTGGGGTCAGAAGGCATGTTAAAAGAAAAGGGGCCCAAAGAGGATGATTTTGTCGCTCGACCCCAGTTACTGATGCCATCAGAGGGGGAAAAGGGAAAGTCGGTAAATTGGCAAAAATCCCAGGGGTCGGCAAGCCTTGCAGTCCCTTTTATTGTAGCCCGCAGTTGGATGCAGAAAGTCAGGAGATGAAGTCCCTGTTTGTGATGATGACGACATTGGGATCCAAGTGGTTTTTCGCCAGAAAATTTTCTTGCGAGCGTCATACTGGATGAGGAGGAAGACGATGTCGTGGGTCCCCCCCCCAAAAAGGGAGAGGATTGGCCCGGTGCAGAAGTCCGTGAGATGTTCCCCCAGCCATGATCAGCGGGGAAAAACCGCTCCTGCTTATGCCCTCAAAAGGTCCGGACCCCTCAGGCCCCGGGCCTTTTTTGAGCAAGGGCCTCTGTTCACCCCGCGATGTCTATGCCCCTTTGCCGTAAACGTCAGTAGAGGCAAAAGAATCTTTGGTGTTTAACCCCCAAAATCATGTCTAGTCCATGCAGGGAAAGCTGAGTTGAAATGGGGAACACTTGGCCAAAAAAAAGGGCACACCCATGCCGGGTTCCCAAAAACTGTCACACCCTTGTCTCCGCCTCCTCCTCCTCCGCCACCCCCCAAGCGTTCCCCAGCTGCCCATGTCCCAGAGTCATGGTCAGGGATCAGCCTCCCCTTCAGCCTCACCGTCGCCCGAGTACCACCAGACCCCAGAGGGGCCCATCCTACCCATTCTCCTTCCACCAATTTTCGACCTGCACGCCGTAAGTGGCCGTCTGCAGCCAGTTTTGTCTTCCGGTTTGGGAGCAGAAAAAACACTTTAACCCAAAAAACCCTCCCAAATCCAAAAGCCTGAATGTCGGCTTGCCCGGCTTTTTGGGCCCTTTGGAAATGTTGCCTTTCCCTTGGTGGGGCACGTGGGTTCCGCCACGTCGGCCCTTGCCTGCCCCCAAAAACCGATGTGAGCGGATTTCTTTTCCAGAAAAGCCGTCCCTGCCCCGTCCCGCCACGTTTCCCTCAAAATTTAAGCGCGTTGTCTGCATCTGTGTCTGGAAAAAAATCCATCCCCGACCCCTAAACAATGGATAGTAAGCCGGCCAAGGCGCTATATCTCTGTGACAATCACTGGGTTTGTGGGTGGATGTCTCTGGGGGGTCACAGTGGGGTCTCAGGCTCGGCGCCCTTCTTCAAAACCACAGGGATGGTGCAGGGTTCTTTCCCCCAAGGTCCTTGGTGGCATATGTGCCCAGAGAAAAAAGGTGTGTTGAAAAGAATCTGCTTGGGGGACGTCCACACCAGGTCAGGAGCTGTGGACGGGTCTCGCAACGAGCCGAGGCTGGTGGGTGACAAAAACCCTTGTGCCAGACACGTTTTGGGGTGCGATAACGGTCGAAATCTGCTGGCCGCCCCCTTTAAAATCGGTAGGCTGGGGACATCCCTTGCCTGGCACATGTCATGAATGGTGTCCAGAAAAATTTTTAAAGCGTACCCAGGTTGGATGCCTGCTGAAAAGGTCGAGGTTTGAGTTGCCTTCTGCCGTTCGCACCCGCTTCGTCCCGCCCGGGCGTTGCAGGTCAGCTCGGCCTCCCCCCCCTCAACTGTTCATTGTTGCGTGGCAACACGTGGTTCCACCCCCCCACATGCTCCAGCGATTGTGGCATCGGCAAAACCATTCGAGTCGAAGTGACACTGGCCTTACAAACAGCGGTGCGGACCTGGGGTGTTGAGCCACGGGTGGAGGCAATGAAAGAGTTCGCACCACCCTTGCCCCGTTTTGAAGAAGCCACCAAAAGGGGCAGTGGGGACAATGCCCTTGTCAGCATGACCTTGTGGGGATCTTAGTTCTGGAACGATGTTGGACACTCTGAAACACAGTCCGCCAGCGCCCCCCCCCCCCCAGGAGGGACGGCAAGATGGGACAAGAGCCTTTCTCCCTCGAAACCAAGGCCCGAGAGTTTCACAATTTTTTCGGTCTTTATTAGGGAGTGGTTGGGGTCCCGTGCTATGGAAGGCGGGCTCAGTCTCAGGGTGCATCATCTGAGGCAAATCAGGGCTGTGTTGAAGCTGTGACGGGGGGAAGCGGAGGAGGAGGAGGGTGAGGTATTCCTGGACACCCACGTTACCGACGGGCCCCCCTTGGGAAAAGAGGTTGGGGGGAATTGAGGGGAGGGGGAAATGAGGAAGATCAGTTTGCTAGTGCCCCCCAACCAGAGGTTGGGAAAACAAAGGGTTCATCTTCACTAGTGCTTGGGATGCTCCCTTTCCCCCAACATGATCCTCGCATTAAGGCCATCTAAATGAACAACAGGTTACTGGGAGGCCCTCCTGGATCCCCGGTCAAAAAAAACTCAGCACTTTTCTTCCACCCACCCAAATAGAGAGTAAAAGCAGGAAATGGAACCTTGCTGATTGATCAACTGGGACTCTGTTTGTCTGCTTCACGTTCTTCAAAGTCCCGGGGGAACAACGTCAGCGATGTGACAGCAGTTTGAGTGCCAAGTAGCCGTAGCGGCAGCAGGCCGCAGGCGATGTGGCAGAAGCCCAAAAGGTGACCTCTGGGAATCTTTATTTACCACCCCCCAACGCATGCAATGCAGGGAAAAATACAAACACAGAGACCAGCTTAAAATCATTGTGCATGACTATTAGTTCAACCCCCAAAGTTTTTTGGGTTTTTCCGGGGCCAATTGACTTCTGGGGGATCCAAAATGGATGAATGGCCCGAGCTGCTCGCCACGCCTAGGGTGAGTCCCCCCCCAGCAGCCCGCGTCATATCTGAGCGGACCTTCGGCACAGTGGAGGAGTCATTACAGACAAACGCATCCGCTTTCCCCCCGTAATGTGGATCTTTGATTTTATCAAGATGAAACGAAATGGATTCTGATTTATGTTGTGGCCCCAAATTTCCGAGGTCACCGAATTTGTTGCCGGTAGAGATGGGCGAATTTTCAAAAAAATTAATTCAGTATTCGTGAAATTTCCCCACAAAATTCATTTTGGTCCGGGGTTATTCGGGACGAATACATTTAAAAAAGCTATTTCCCGGCTGACAGAGCCTGCAGGGTGCTGTAGACGTTGGCCATGCTTAAAAATGCAGAGGGAGCTTGGTTTGGTCTTCATACAACGTTGTGTTTTAGTATGATACGCACATGACTGCCGCCGTTCTTAGAATCACTTCACTATAAAATTCCCTGGGCACTTAAGAGGGTAAAACTGACCAAAAAACTGAAGCGGGAATGTAGCCTGATAAAGTCATGGCAGCGACAGCTGGAAAAAAACAAGCTGAGGGCTCAGGTGGCAACATCAGTGACAGAGTGTGGAGGTGACGGCGGCAGCCACAGCAGCATGAGGTCAGAGAGTGGCACAATGACATTCTGGAGGTGGCAAAAACAGGAGTAGGCCACAGAGTGGCACAATGACACAGTGTGTAGGTTACGGCAGCAGCATGAGGTCAGACAGTGGCACAATGACATTCTGGAGGTGGCAAAAACAGGAGTAGGCCACAGAGTGGCACAATGACACAGTGGGGTAGATGATGGCAGCACCCACGCATGAGGTCATACAGTGGCACAATAACATTCTGGAGGTGGCAAAAACAGGAGTAGGCCACAGAGTGGCACAATGACACAGTGTGTAGGTTACGGGAGCAGCATGAGGTCAGACAGTGGCACAATGACATTCTGGAAGTGGCAAAAACAGGAGTAGGCCACAGAGTGGCACAATGACACAGTGGGGTAGGTTACAGCAAGCAGCATGAGGTCAAACAGTGGCACAATGACATTCTGGAGGTGGCAAAAACAGGAGTAGGCCACAGAGTGGCACAATGACACAATGTGTAGGTTACGGCAGCAGCATGGGGTCAGACAGTGGCACAATGACATTCTGGAGGTGGAAAAAACAGGAGTAGGCCACAGAGTGGCACAATGACACAGTGTGGAGGTTACGGCAGTAGCCACAGCAGCATGAGGTCAGACAGTGGCACAATGACATACCTCCCAACTTTTAGAGATTGCAAAGAGGGACATATCAGGCCACACCTCTAAACACGCCCAAACACATGACATCACACCAGGACACACCTCTAACCACGCCCATACACATACATGCCAACTTTTTAGACAGCCAAAAAGGGACACATTCTCAGGATTGCATTGTGTCCAATGATGAAATATTAAGTAAATTGTTCTGTCATATACAGGTACTAAGCCATCAGATACTTTTTAAAGCAAGATAGTTTATTGACACAAATCTTTTTCTCAAATGAAAAAGAAGGACATTTATAGAGCAAAGAGGGACAGAGGGACAAGGGTTAAAAATAGGGACAGTCCCTCCAAAATAGGGACAGTTGGGATCAGGCCCGCCGTACAGGGGGTACAACCCGTACACCTGTACCGGGCCGGGGGGAAATAAGGGGCCCGCTTCAAGCCGGCCCGCGTATTTCATCTTGTGCTTTTTTTTTTTCTCCACAATATAGGCACGGCGCAGCCGGAGTGCCGCTCTCTACATGATACTGCCTGCCCCAGGGGCCGGGCCGGCAAGTGTACTGAGGGAGGGGGGGGTCCCGAGCTCTTGCGCTCCGCTTCCAGACAGTGCCAGCATTGGCGTAGCTGGTGGGGGGGAGGGCCACGCTCCTGTCGCTTCAGCTGCACAGTAGTGAAATGAGAAATCATCAACTTACAGTGCGGCTGTGCCGCGCTGTAGCCGAGATTCCCCCCCCCCCCGTGCCCCGCCCCTCTGTCTGTGGCGGTCGGACGCTGAAATAATTGACTGGTGAGGCCCCGCCCCCAGGGGCGGGAGCTTCACGGATCAAACTGTTCCGCAACCCGCCGCAGGGCCATGAGAGCAGCGGCGGCGACAGAGAGAGGAGGAGGTCCGGAACTTCGGCTACAGCGCGCACTCATGTTAGTAGTATGATTTGGCAGAAAAAAAAAAAAAAAAAAAAAGGGGGGTAACATGCGTCAGCTGGAGCCCGCCGGGACCTCCTCTTGAAGTGGTGCCCGGCCCCGGCCATCCATCCATGACTTAGGCAGCCCAGGCCCCAGCCTTAAGTGTGGGGGGGCCCCGTTAGGCAGCCCAGCCTACAGGGGGCCCTAATACGGGGGGGGCTAAGCCCTACAGGGGGGCCCTATTAACTGGGTGGGGGGGAACTTGCATACAGGAGCCCTAATACTGGTGGGAAGGGGGCTATGCCCCTTTAGGCAGCCCAGTCTACTGGGGGCCCTATACTGTGGGAACTATGCTTACAGGGACTAATACTGGGGGGGCTTATGCCCTACATGTGGGCCCTAATACTGGGGGGGGGCTATGCCTACAGTGGCCCTACTACTAGGGGGACTAGCCTACAGGGGGCCTATAACTGAGGGGGGGAAATGTGCCTACAGGGGGCCTTAATACTGGGTGGGGGGAACTATGCCTACAGGGGGCCCTATTACTGAGGGGGGGGACTGTGCCTACAGGGGAGCCCTAATACAGGGGCGGGGACTATGCCTACAGGGGGCCCTGAGGGGGAGAACTATGCCTACCGGTGGCCCTAATACTAAGGGGGGCTATGCCTACAGGGGTACTAATACAGGGGGGGGGGGCTATGCCTAAGGGGGCCCCAATAACTATGAAGGGGCTTTGCCTACAGGGGGCCCTAATACTGGGGGTTGCTATGCCTACAGGGGGCCCCTAATACTGGGGGGAGGGGCTAATGCCTACAGGGGGCCCTATTACTGAGGTGGGGAACTATGCCTACAGGGGAGACCCAAATATGGGTCAGGGACTATGCGCGGCAGGTGGCCCTATTACTGGGGTGGTGGGAATATGCTACAGGGTACCCTGAGGGGGTGGGGGACTATGCCTACAAGTAGCCCTTAGACTGGGGGGGGGACTTGGCCTAGCCAGGGGCCCTGAGTGGGGGGGAAACTACGCCTACTGGGGGCCCCTAATACTGGGGGGCTAATGGCCTACAATGGGGCCCTAATAGCTGGGAGGGAACTATGCTATCAGGGGCCCTGAGGAAGGCGACTATGCCTACAGGGGTCCTAATACTGGTGGGGGACTATGCCTACAGGGGGCCCTGAGGGGGAACTATGCCTACAGGGGGCCTAATACTGGGGGGGAGGCTAATGCCTACAGGGGTCCCTTAATACTGGGTGGGGGCTATGCCTACAGAGGCCCGAATACTGGGAGGGCTATGCCACAGGGGGCCATACTACTGGGGGTGGCTATGCCTACAGGGGGCCCATAATACTGGGGGTGGGGCTATGCCTACAGGGGGCCCCTAATACTGGGGGGAAACTATTGCCTACAGGGCCTTAATACTGGGGGGGGAACTATACCTACAGGGGGGCCTTAATACTGGGGGGGGAACTATGCCTACAGGGGGCCCTTAATACTGTGTGGGTGAACTATGCAAACAGGGGCCCTAATACAGGGGTTGAACTATGCCTACAGGTGCCTTATACTGGGTGGGGGAACTTAGATAACAGGGAGCCCTAATACTGGGGGGGGGACGTTATGCCTACAGGGGGCCCCAAATCTGGGGGGGGACTATTTCAGCCAACAGGGGGTCTCTAGATCTTACAGGGGGGGACTATTCTGCCTACTGGGGGTCTCTAATCTACAGGGGGGGACTATTCTGCCTCCAGGGGGGCCCTAATCTACAGGGGGGACTATTCTGCCTACAGGGGGGTCTCTAATTTACAGGGGGGGGGACTATTCTGCCTACAGGTGGGTCCCTAACTACAGGGGGGGGGGTCTATTCTGCCTAAAAGTTGCCCTAATCTGACAGCGGGGGGACTATTCTGCTACATGGGGGCCCTAATCCTACATGCGGGGACAATTCTGCGCTACAAGTGGGCCCCTAATCTACGGGGGGGGACTATTTCTGCTCAATGGGCCCGTAAACTACAAGCCGGGGGGGACATTCTGCCTACAAGGTGGCCCCTAATCAACAGCGGGGGGACGTATTCTGCTACAAGGGGACCCCTAATCTACATAGGGCCCTATTCTACACTACAGGGGTGCCAAAACTAACCCTCCCCCGCCCCCGGCGCCGCCCGCGCCACTCTCGCCCCCCCGCCCTCGCGCCCTACCCTCCCCCTGGCCTCCGCCGAGACCCCCCGGTGCCTCCCCCTTGGTGCACCCCCCCCCCCAGCGTCCATGATGGCCCCCTCCCGCCCCCGGTCCCCTCTCCGCCGTGTCCCGAAGCTACCTACTACTCCCCAAGCTACCTACTACTGGCCGGGGATGCCTAGCTACCGCCCGGGTGTGCCCCGTTGTACCTACATACCAACTGGGGGCGCCCCATAATTAACCAGGGGGTAATTCTTACCATTTGGGCCCGTCCATAATAAAATGGGGATTTATACATTGGGTGAAGGCACCAGATGGGGAAAATGAATGAAAAAAAAAGAGAGGTATTGCCCTCAGGTATTTGTGTTGTAAATTCTACAGGACGAGTGGATGATGGAGGAAAGTCATCATGGAGGTCTGACCGAAAAGTGAGAAAAAAAGGGAAAGGTGAACGACTCCTCAGACAAGGATCGTCACCTGAGATGTCCCTAAATGGTAAGTAAACAATTTGCCAGAGCACATGTGGTTACACTGGTAACTACCACAATAGGGTCACATGTATGGAGGAATATATTGGTCTTTGTGTGATGGTTTATAATCATTATGTGGTATTTTCAGTATGTTATGTTTGGTAGATAAGTGGTGTAAGATGTCGCGGTATAAATTATGTCATCGTATATTGTTTGTTGTTTTGGTGATATTGGTCTTGGAATCTGGTTTGCGTCAATAACATTATGGTGCGCTAGTCAGCATATGGTATTGATAGGTGGCGGTATATATAGAAATTTATAATATTGTCGCTTGCAAATTTGGTCTGGGTTATACTGGCTTTGCTAGTAACATTATAATTTTGACATCTGGAGGTAATTTGCTGGACCTTGATAATAACCCATGATAACTAAATCCAAAAACAATGGCACAATTGCATTTTTTTCTGTGACCCCCCAAAATTTTTTTTTTTAATTTTCCCGTGTAGCGATGGTTGTTGGATGGTGGGGCTCTTAGGGACAGGCCCGTGGGAGGGAGAGGGAGGAGCAGGGGGTTGGGTCGGCCGGGAAGGGGGGGGGGGGGCAGACGCTCCAGCTGTATGGGGCCCCAAAATTTCTGATGGCGGCCCTGGTTGGGATGTTTGCAATGACATTCTGGAGGTGGCAAAAACAGGAGTAGGCCACAGAGTGGCACAATGACACAGTGTGGAGGTCACGGCAGCAGCCACGAGCAAGCATGAGGTCAGACAGTGGCACAATGACATTCTTTGAGGTGGCAAAAACGATTAGGTCACAGAGTGTCACAATGACAGAGAGTGGAGGTGACGGCGGCAGGAGCAACAGCATGAGGTCAGAGAGAGGCACAATGACACAGTGGTGGATGAACCGCAGCAGCAACAACAGCAGCATATGAGGTCAGAAAGTTGCACAAGGACACAGTGTGGATGTCACTGACAACAGCAGCAGCACAAGCATGAGGTCATAGAGTTGGCACAATGACAGAGTGTGGAAAAAGGTTTGGGGGTTTGCAATACCATTCCCCTGGTAAAGATGGTTGTGGCAGATGGAGAAACTGTCATCAGATGCTGTGGCATCAGGCGGGTGGCGGCATCAGAAATTAGTGGCTGAGGCAGGTAGTTTGAACCCCAGACTCATTTCTCACAGTTTGGGTGAGGCGTCATGGCTGATTGTAGTTTGACGCCTAAGGCATTGGTGTGTGGAAATCCTGCCAATCCACGCCTGTATTCAATCTTGACAAAAGGGTCAGTCGTTCCACATGTTCCCGTGGACAAGCGGGTTCTCCTTGGGTTAACGATGGCCCCGCCGCACTGAACAAACCCCCAGCCCCACCCCCTCTGATGCCACAATACTGCCGGGCAGGACAGCTTCTCCAACTGCAAACTCTGCAAGTTGCGGCCACACATCCAGTTTGTGCTGCCCAGTAGTCCATCGTCTTCTAACTGGGTATGGCAGAGTGCTGTCCTAGTAGGCCACCCACCTGTGGTTCAGGGCCTGCTCGCATGTCCCTGCTGCTGCTGCTGGCGACTGCCCTCCTCACAAGGCGGTGTAAGGGAACTGCTCATCAGTGACTTCAAACTTATGGTTGCAGCTGATGAACTAGGTACTGCTCCACCCCCACACCTTCCCCCATCAGCCTAGGCGTAGTACATGAGCGCTGAAGAAACCCCCCGGTCAGAACTGTCATGAGGAGGGACGGTGCCGCACATAGGCAGCGGCCAAACTGACTACGGAGGATTTCCTAATAGTAATTGAGTTTGTCCTCCCTCTCAGCAGCTGGGAAAAGGCACACCAATTTTGGACCGGAAGCGAGGGTCCAATAGGGTGGAGAGCCAGAAGTCATCCCCTCTGGCCGGATGCTGACTATTCGGCTGTCACTAGCCAGGAAATCAGCATGCTGCGGTCCATTCTGCACAATGACTCCGAGGGGCTCCCTGCCTCCATCTCCACTGTTATACTGCCACGGTGCTTGGCGGGTTTACTGCCTCGTCTTCCTCATCTTCATCTACCTCCTCCAGCAGCTCTGCTCCACGTCCTCCTCTTGTCACCTGGTAGAAAATCCACTCATTTCACCAGACAATGCTTCTGCACCAATGTCCTCCTCCTCCTCCTCCATTTCAGTCCACCCCGGACTCATGTGCCGCAAGATGTAGTCGCCCACGTCTCCAGTCCCCTGCCCAGACTATTTTTTCAGCATCTGTTCCAGGACATGAAGCAGTGGAATGACTTATCTTCCCGTAGTCCTGGCGGACTGACAAATAACGTTGCCTTCCTCGAATTGCCTCAACAAACGGCAGGTTGTCACGCATCGAAGCTGCCACGGCTGACATCAAAGTTTACACAGGGAGTAAACTCCTGTCCGCCTGATCATCAAAAAATCGTTAATGGCCTTTCTCAGTTTCATACAGTCGGTCCAACCATTGCAGGCTGGACTTCCAAAAGGGTGGAAACATCGCAATCATAGTGTGTTGGGGGAGGCCATTCTGCCGCAGCAACTCGAGGAGGTGTTCCTGGCTTTGGTAGGAATGGATGAAGTGCATGCACAGTTTCCTGGCTAATTTCAGAATCTTCTGAGATCGGTGGAAGACTTCAGGAACCTTTTCACAACCAAATTGAACACGTGCGCCATGCAAGGCGCATGGACCATTCCTCCACGGTGCAGCGCGGCCACCATGTTCCTCCCATTGTCCGTCACCAAGGTTCCGATTTTCAGTTGGCGTGGAGAAAGCCACACCTCGATTTCTTGCTGAATGAACGCGGAGCAGTTCCTCCCCTGTGTGCTCTCGTTTCGTCGAGGCAAGTCAGGTGTAGAACTGTGTGACACCGCTGTGCCCTACACATGTGGGATGATGGGAGCCGTACTTTAGTGGAGGCTTGAGATGGTGGGTGGTGTGGAGGAGAGGAGGCGGACATTGGCGAAGGAGCCCCGCAGTTTGACAACTGGAGGGAGAACGCGGCGTCCTCCTGTTCCAAGTTGTTGGTGTGCCTGGCAGAAGGCACATTCACCCAGTGGGACGTAAAGGATATTTACAGCTCAGACGTCCACGCTGCCGAGCACCTTGGAACAACCGATAAGCTTTCCCCAAGGACTGGCCCCCTACTGTTCTACAAATTTATGAAGTGCTGGTACTGCCTTTTTGGAAAAGAAATTACGGCTTGGAACTCTCCATCTCGGATCGCACAAGCCATGAAGTTCTTTAACGGTGCAGGAAAAAAGAAAAAAAATCCACGCATTAGTAAAGGGAGTGGACCTGGCAGTAACCAACATCTTGGGACAGGAGCACGGTCACTTCTGCAACCTTAGGATGTTTGGACTCATACTGTTGTCTCTTTGCAATTCCCTCGCTGAACGACGTGCGCGCCATGAGTAGCGATGACATAAGCATCTGGACTGGGAAGAAGATGTAAAAGAAACACTCCCATCTGCATAGATGGTGGAGCCTTGACTGGCTGCAATGGCATGCGTGGCCACGTGGCGTGCAATTGCTGGCGGCGGCCGGATGGACCACCCATCTGATGCCACGTTTTTCTCCCAGGCCACCGGATGGGACGCTGCATGTGGTTTAACGCAGGGCTTGGTGCCAACGTTAGCTCCCTGGCCCCGGCTTCACTTTCTGCCTACGATACCTACATATAACCCATATTTCGCTCCTCCGGTGTCTAGCAAAGAACTGCCACACCGCCGAGATCTGATTATCCACCAACGCTCCGCACTGAGTGACTGACTGCCGCCGCGCCTCGCTGCCCCCTGTGCCTCTACTTTCTTGGACCTGCGAAGTCGGGTTTTTTACCCCGTGGCCTATGCTTGGCTCCCCGACCTTCAAACTGCAGCTATCCTGCTGACTCCACGCCACACAACCCACTTGCAGGCTGCGCCGCTGCCTGACGCGCAAGCTGACGCCCCTCTTCTCCTGACATGATGAAAGCTCCCTTATCCTCACCCGCACCCAAGTGCGGTCTGCTACATCATTATCTAATTGTGTTTCATCGTCACTGCGTCCTCATCACGGTCTGGCATGCAGAGGCTGACTCCTCACAACATGAACCTTCCAAGCCACTCTCCCACATCCTATACATTGCCGCCGTACAGCAAATAGCAGGGGATATTGGCCCCATTCTTCGCTGCAAGTAGGCTGCTGACTGTCCCTCCTCAAATTTGTTCATCTCGCTATATAGTGGCTCTGACCCAGACCACATAGTAGACTCAGGCTGAGGGAACCGGAAGATGGGACCGAGGCGGTTAGAGGACAGGAGGGCCGCTGACCCTCTCGCGGGCCATAGCAACTAAGGGTTGTGTCAGACGTTCCCACCGACTCTTGGCTGGGTTGCCC
This sequence comes from Phyllomedusa bahiana, assembly GCA_025379985.1. Lineage (NCBI taxonomy): Eukaryota > Metazoa > Chordata > Amphibia > Anura > Hylidae > Phyllomedusa > Phyllomedusa bahiana. The sequence continues at coordinate 19,675 of JAODAL010038841.1, read as the reverse complement.
AGATGGTCATCTGGGATGAAGTGGATACCTAGTCACCAATCAAGAACCCTTGATTGCTGGTCAGCGACACGGCGCCTAGATGACAGCGGCAGTTTGTGGGCCTCACCGAGTGACCCCTGCTGCGATGTCCCCTTGCTGTGGCTGCGACCTGGGCCTGCTCCCAAGGAATGTTTTGTGTCCCTGCCACTCGCAGTGTAAAGAGCCTGCCACCTCTCTGACTGTACAAACTGTTTGTTTCTAAAATGATACAGACACTGTTTGTGAAGAAATCTGTATATGAATAAATACACACCCGTATTGTGACTCCATATGAACCTAGTAACAAGCTTGGGTAACCCCTTGGATATAAATGCGCTCCACAAATGGTCAGTAAAATTTTACTTGAATGTGTCGTTTAAAATACAAAGTGTATTTTTTCTGGAATGTAAAAACACAACAGTGTCTTAATTAACCTGTCGGAGATGGAATTATGCTACAGGAAAAAATGTGTTTTTTTGGCGGTGAAAAAAGACGGTTTCTTTTAGCACCACAACAGCAGAACAACGCTTAATTAACCCCTGGATTGTAAATGCGCAAAGAATTGAGCAACCAAAATCCCCTCAAATCCCCTACCACTACCAGCTTTGTACGTGCTTACTATGGCGTGTAATTTACTGACACATAATAGAAGAAACTTGTAATAAAACCTTCTGTAATGAATTATGCTTACAGAAAAATTCATTTTTGCGTGTGAAAAAAGACGTTTTCTTATTAGTTCACCACAACAGCAAGAACAATGCATAAATTAACCCCTGGATGTTATATTGCGCAAAAGAATTGAGCAATACCGAAAAAATGAAGTGTATTTGTATTGAACAAACGCTGTTTCCTTTAAATGAATACAACAGGAACAGGCTTAGATAACCTTTTGGATAATCACTGTGCATTGGACGCAACTGGACTCTTCAAGTGCAATACCCCACAAAAATCAGAATTGGAATACGTTAAGAGAAGCAGTCTCTTAGACAAGCTGTGAAACCCCCCAAAAATCGCTGTATAAAAATTGAGTTCTTTAAGTAAGAGATATCACTAGCAGCCGTGGCAGCACCTTCCCTAATCAGTACAGTGAAGCGGTATGAAGCTCCGAGCCCGTCGCGCCCGGACTTATGTTAGTGCGGTGACGTCAGAGAGGGGGGGGGGGGAATAAAAAAAAAAAGTAGGGGGGGGGGGGGGGGGGGATGGGGGGGTAGGGTGGGGGGGGGGGGGGGGGGGGGGGGGGGGGGGGTGGGTGGGGGGGGAGAAATTTATATATATTGGGGGGGGTTTTATATATTTTTTTTTATTTTTTTTTTTTTTGTATATGTTTTGGGGGGGGGTTTGGGGGGGGGGTTTTGGTTTGGGGGGGGGGGGGGGGGTGTTTTTTTGGGGGGGTGGGTGTTTGGGGGGGCGGGGGGGTTTTTGTTATTGGTGTGTGGTGTTGTGTGTTTGGATATAGTGAAAGAGGAAGAAATTGGTGGGAAATGGTTAAATGGAGAATAATGGGGTTTATTGATTTGTAAAAATTTAGTAGTAGGGGGATGTTAATTGGGGAAGGTTTGGATTTTATTTGAATAGGAGGTTTTATTGGAAAAATGAGATGGGAAGGTATTAGGATTCTGGAAGTTATTTATGTTTGGAAAGATTTTTTTTAGTTGAATATATGATTTGTGGTTTATCAGTTCCCCAAAGATCATTTTGCTGGTTTTCTGTGTGGAACTGTAAAAGACAACATGTTAAATGACAAAAACCGTAATTCCATTTTACACACTTTATCTTTAGAATTTTTCGCATTGTCATGTTTGGGTCATGTTGCTGTGAGATACAGCTATAAGAGAGGATAGGGTTAAAAGACTAGCTATACAGCAAACTGGCACATTTCCCTGTTTGGCTTGTCAACACTGTTCAGCCATAATAAAAGGGCCACAGATTATTCACCCCACTATGGGTCACACATTTAAAATGAAGGGATACTTTACCTGTGATTCAAAAAATGTCATCTATTCCATCAAATGTCCCTGTGGTAAACTTTATATCGGACAAACAACATGCAAGATTAAGGTACGGCTCAAAGAACATAAGTCTAGCATTAGATGCTTTAAACACAGGACAGACAGAGAAGCGATAACGCAGTCCGGTAAATCAGAAAAATATGGGGAAACATCACTTGCGACACATTTTAATGAAGCTAAACATAATATCAGTGAATTACGCTGGCAGATTATCGAACAAATCCATTGCATGAATGAACAACAGATTACACAAAAATTATTAAAAAGGGAGGTTTACTGGATTTTTACACTTAACACGCTTGTCCCAAAGGGGCTAAATGAAGAATGTAATTTTAATGTGTAGATATAGTTTTTTGTTAAAAATTCTCTCATTGTTTTTAATTGTATTGCGGTAGGATTTAAATACTAGCATGACTTGTCTGTGAACACGCCTGAGGAAGGGGCGGAGCCCCGAAACTTTGTGTCTTGTTGCAAACACCTGAACATGCTGTATCAGGACTGAAAACTCCTCTTCGCTATGAGCTTTACCTAAAGCCATAAGGACATTTCGCTACAAGGATACTCCTGAATTGGAGATCGCAGAACCGCAGGTGTTTTTAAACCCTTTTATAATATCGTTTTGTCACTTTTGTATTTTTTTTTTAAAAAGTGTGTGGCTCAGGGAAAAAGCCTAAATAAAGGATACAAATTTTTTTCAAACATTAGGAGTGTATTGCCTTATATGTCAGAATAGGACAGCATAAAAACGCATTTTTTATAGACCTATTTCTATTGTGTATAAGTAATAAAACATAAAAAACTATATAAAATCTATATCATTGTAATTGTACCGACCCTCATAGTAAAGTTACCACATCATTTACACTGCACGGCGAATGCTGTAAAATTGAAACCCAAAAAACAATGGCGGAACGGTGTTTTTTTCCCCCCATTTTCATGGCCCAATGCTAAAAAAAAACTATGTGTATTGTGCGCCCAAAATGCACAATACAGCCCTATATGAGATCCATGAGGGGTGTTGAATCTAAAATTGGGCGACTTCTGTAAGGTTTCACCTGTTCAGGTCCTTTTGGGGCTTTGCAAATGCGACATGACACCCACCAAAATCTGTGTTCCAAAAGCTAAATAGTGCTCCCTCACTAATACGCCCTGCCATGCGCCCAAACAGCAGTTTACGCCCACATGTAAGGTATTGCAGAACTTTGCTTTTTTCCAGGATTTCTTGTGAATATGAAACATTTTAAGCTAAAATTGCAGATTGCTGGAAAAAAATAAATTTTAAATTTTCACAGCCTAATGCTAAAAATAATTTGTGAATCACCTGTAGGGTCGATATACTGACTGTACCCATGGATATATTCCTTAAGGGGTTTAGTTTCCAATATGGGGTCTTTTTAGGGGTGTTTATTAAGTTTTAGCACCTTAGGGTGTCCTCAAACCTGAAATGGCACCTAAATAAAATCGCATTGAAAATGAGACCCCAGAGTCCAGTAGGTGCTCCTCCTATTCTGGGGCTTATGGTTGAGCCAAAAAATGCACTAGGGCCACATATGTGATATCTCTGAAAACAGCAGACCTGGGGGAATTGATATTAAGTTGCATTTATGTAGTCACATTTACCGTATTCCAGTGAATAATGGATTAATATTGAAAATCTACAAAAATAGTACAATTTTGAAATTTCACCTCCACTTTGCTTTAATTTCTGGGAAATACCAAAAGGGTTTACGAACTTCCTAAACACTGTTGTAAATACTTTAAGGGGGTCGAGTTTCTTAGATGGAGTCATTTATGGGGGTAGCTAGCATGAAGGCCCCTCAAAGCCACATCAGAACTGGACTGGTCCCTAAAAAAATGTATATTGCAAATTTTCTTGAAAATGTGAGAAATTACTAAGCCCTCTAAAGTCGTAAAAAAAAAGACATTTAAAAATGATGTCAACCTATAGTGGACATATGGTAAATGCTAGTTATAACCTCTTTTGTGGTTGAATAATTATGTATCTTGCACACAGAAATTTAAGAACTTTTAAAATGACAAATTTTTCCAAATTTTCACGAAATTTTGATATTTTTCACAAACAAACAAGGATTGTATGGATAAAAATTTCTTACTAACTTAAAGCACAATGTGTCACAAGAAAACAATCTCTGAATCACATGGATAAGTAAAAGTGTGAAAAAGTTATTCTCACATAAAGTGACACATGTCAGATTTCAAAAATAGGGCTGTGTCAGTAAGGCCAAAACTGGCTGGGTCCTTAAGGGGTTAAATTAATGCCTAATGCCCATTTACCCCAACTTAAAGTTACAGTTAAGGATACGGTTACAAAAAAAAGTTTGGTTCGGGACACCTAGAACCCTATTTTTTTTCACAAGCTTGGTCGAACTTATGTCAAACCAAATAGGGCCCCATTCAAATAACACTGTTTAGCATCAATATCTTTGTTGGAATTACATAGTTAGTAAGGATAAAAAAAAGACACGCGTCCATAAAGTTCAACCAAGGGTGGTGAAAATGCAGGTGAAGGGAGGGAGACAAGGACTTCAAGCCCAGCCTCCCAGTGGTGAATGCCCTGGAACCAACAAGGCAAGAACCAATCTGCTTCAGGGAAGACCCCATCTCTGACCCCAGAGCCGTTACCAGACAGGATCCAGAATTTACATGGCTACGTATGTATTCATATTCTTTAGTTTCAGGTAGTTATCTAAGCCTTTCTTGAAACTCACAACTGTTCCTGCTGTGACCAGCTCCTCAGGTGGCTATTCCACAGATTTACAGTTCTCACAGTGAAGAACGCTTTTCTCCTCTGGAGATTGAATCCTTTTTTCTCAGAAGGGAATGTCCCCTTGTCTTTTGAGGGGGCTGTACATTAAATCATTTTTCCCTATACTTTCTGTAGGGACCATTTATATATTTACATAAATTAATCATGTCGCCCCGGAGTCGTTTTTTTCCTCAAGACTAAATGTTCAATTCTGCTAACCTCTCCTCATAACTAAGATGCTCCATTCCCCTTATAAGTTTGGTTGCTCGTCTTTGCACTCTCTCTAGCTCCATTACATCTTTTCTATAAACTGGAGCCCAGAATTGAACAGCATATTCCAAGTGAGGTCGCACCAATGCTTTATACAGCAGTAAAATTACCTCCTTGTCCCGCGAGTCCATGTCTCTTTTAATACACGCCAATATCTTGCCTGCCTTAGGGGCAGCTGTTTGACACTGCATGCTGTTCTGTAGTCTATGATCTACAAGAACGCCCAGATCTTTCTCAACAAGCAATACTCTAATTTTTTCTCCCATTAGGACATATGATACCTGCAGAACCTTACCCAGATGCAGAACCTTACATTTATCCACATTGAACCTCATTTGCCAAGTGGATGCCCAAGCATTCAGTGTGTTTAGGTCTGCTTGCAATTTATGAGCATCTTCCATAGATTGCCCTACACTACATAGCTTGGTGTCATCTGCAAAAATAGAAACAGTGCTATTGATCCCCTCCACTATATCATTAATGAATACATTGAATAAAAGAGGACTCAATACTGAGCCCTGGGGGCACCACTCATAACCGGGGACCATTCAGAGTAGGAGTCATTTAGCACCATTCTCTTAGTACGATCTGATAGCCAGTTTGTAATCCAATTACACACTGTTATTTCTAACCCAATAGATTCTAATTTACCCAATAAACACTTATGAGGGACAGTGTCAAACGCCTTTGCAAAGTCTAAAAACACTTTATCCACAGCGGCCCCACTATCCAGACTTCTACTCAAAAACAGATCAAGTTGGTCTGACAACTTCTGTACTTAGTAAAACCATGTTAGCAATCACTTATAATATTGCATTCTGCCACATGTTCCTGTATATAGTCCCTTATGAGCCCCTCAAACGTTTTTCCAACAATAGATGTTAAATTTACCGGTCTATAATTACCTGGGCAAGATTTGGAGCCTTTTTTGAAGATGGGAACTACATTTGCCTTGCGCCAGTCTCCTGGCACTATACCAGTCACCCGAGTATCTCTCAATATCATGTACTGGGGCACAGAGATAAACGAACTGAGCTCTTTAAGAACTCTTGGGTGTATGCCATCTGGGCCTGGAGCCTTGTTCACATTCAGTTTATTTAGCTTGGCTTGGACCCTTTCTACACTGAGCCAATTAATTATATCAGATGATATATTAACAGTACTGGCCCACCTACATCCAACTGGGCCCACCCACATCAGCTGCTTTCTCCTTGTTAGTATATACATAGCTGAAGAGCCTATTTAGTACCTCTGCCTTCTCCTGGTCCCCAGTGACCAGCTCCCCATTACAGTTTTTTAAGGGTCCTACATGCTCTGACTTTGGCTTTTTGGCATTTATATGCTTAAAGAATTTCTTGGGGTTTGTCTTGCTGTTCTTGGCCACCTGCCTTTCATTTTGTATTTTAGCTGCTTTAATCACCTTTTTACAGATTTAAAAGAATTTTTAAAACTCTTATGGTTTGCCCAGTACACCTTCATGGTAGCACCAGCCCTGAATGTACCATCCCCCAGAGAAACTTAATCTAGTATTGAGGAATCAATGCATTTTTTAGACCAAAAACCCTAATGTCTCAGCAATCCCAGGCCATTAGCAACAGTGTCTCCTCATCTGAGCCAGACACAAAGGGGTAATGTATACCCTATGTAACCTCTTGACAAGCTGGTCAATTGCACTATTTAACTCTGATCTACCTTTGTTCATGACCATGTAGTCAGAGGAGTGTCTGACCTGTTAAGGTACATTTGGGACCTTTGGCTGAATGCATAGGCTTGAATAGCTTGAGGGTAGGTTGGGACTCCAGGTGCCTGTGTAAATGATCCGAGAATGTGGGTGTAGTTGTGTTTTCTTGTTTTGGATTTTCTTCATTTAATCCTGTAACATTGTCTTGGAGGATGATTTAAGCCACTCACTTCTTTTCTGGACATTGGGAATGCTGTTCTTCACAACCAGCTTTAAGTTCGAACTTCCTGATAAGGCTGCTAGAGCTGAGAAAAGTAGTTGGTAACCTAGGAAAGCTTGTGTACACAAGCAGGAGATAATAACTGTTTTAACTCTACAGGAAAGCAAAATCAGAACAGCAATGTATTTGTGGTTATGGTTGATTATCGTGTTTATTTATATTTGCCTACATGTTTAAAGCTGATCAGTGAAATAGAAATACCCTTTAAAATTCAAACCTTGTCTTCCAGTGCTTATGTCTAAAATTTTTGTAAGTGGTTTGAATGGATGGTCAATTTTTACTACATTTTCTTTTATTTGAAAAATGTTAGAAAAAAAATTATTAAAAAAAATGTTTACTGCCTCTGTAGCGCCACCACAGGGGAAATTAAGCATTATTTGTTATGGATTTACATGCTCTGTGTGTGTAAAGCAGAATAGGTTAGGTCCAAGAGATAAGGATCCTGAGATAAAGATCCTGCTCTATTAACATTTAGTAGAAGAGGGAACAAAATCAGGCGATACCTTTTAGAGGCTAACTGAATATATTTGATGGTGAGCTTTCGAGAGTACTAGCTCCCTTCTCCAGACATGGTGTTCTACAAGAACTGAAAATTTACAGACTTTTTATACACAGAAGACATGGACCTTCAAAGGATCTTAGAATTCAAAGGATCTTAGAATTCTTAAAAATAACAAAATGCAAATAACAAAATAACAATGGGACATTTTAAGACGCAGAGGGAGAGAAAGGAATGGGAATTTAAATTAATGCAAAAATGTCAAACTCTGCAAAATGGGCTAATTATCCATGCCAACTGTATGTCAAACTATGTGTGAACTGTGAGAGCCACAAATTACACCTGATGGCTACGAGATAAGACATAGAATTACTGACCCCTCCGTCACACCTCACAACTTTCCAGATGTTGATTTCTTGACCTGTTGTAAATGACTTGTCTGCTATATTGCATTTCGTTATTTTTAAGAATTCTAAGATCCTTTGAAGGTCCATGTCTTATGTGTATAAAAAGTCTGTAAATTTTCAGTTCTTGTATAACATCATGTCTGAAGAAGGGAGCTAGTACTCTTGAAAGCTCACCATAAAATATAGTCAGTTAGCCTCTAAAAGGTATCGCCTGATTTCTTCACTCTTCTACAACTTTCTATGGCTAACACGGTACAACATTATACTACTATTAACATTTAGTAATCCATAAAGCCCTCTATGAAAATCGGTATTATAAACTATATAATCCACTTTAAACTATCACAGTTACCATAAAATCATGTTGCACTTGGTTACGGCAGCATGATAGGTTCCTTTTAAAATTGCCTTGACCAGCATTACAATCTTCATATGATGTTTCGAACATCACATGTTAGACATAACCCTAAACAAAATCCCATTCCTGTCTGCTATTAACTATATGGATAGCATATTTGGCTATCAGGGTGAAAGCCTCCTTATGTACTCTAGAATTGTCCTGTCTGATAAACTAGTGAAGTTGAACTTGGCTCCTGTTACCTGGCTTTCTTGATAACTCTTTTGGATTCTTCATGGTTCCAGCTGACAACCCTTACTAGACGCTAATCTCATTTGACCACCCTCTTGCTGTCCTATGTCATTGCATACCCGATTCTGCCTGAAATCCGTTACTGACTATTAGCCTTTCTGTCTGTACTCTGGAAATCTCACCTCTCTGTCCTATGTCATTGCATACCCGATTCTGCCTGACATCTATGTTTACTTTTGCAATTCTACTGCCTTTTCCCTGTTGCTGTCCATATTAGTAAGACCTCCAACAGGGCTGCCATAAGTAATTTTAGGACCCCATACAGCCAAAGCATATGAGCCTCCCACCTATTACCGATTCCTATTTTGCATTATATCAATGCCCCTTTTTCTTTACATTTGATCATAACCCATGAAAGCAGTGTTGTTAATTCTGCCCTGATGGTTCTCCTATCCATCTATTCCCTTTGTGTGTGGTTCCACTTTGGCTAGTTGTTAATCAATCACTGGACAAGTTCGAATCACATTAGTGCTGGGGTGAGTCAAGTACTCTGATTTTAATCAGTCATAAGAAAGAGGGATGCTATAGGTGAATTGTTCTCTCCTGTTGATTCTGGCACTGGGTATAACATACACCAAACTGTTATACCACTACAGAAATCAAGCTCTTGTACCCAGTCAATACTACTTATTTTCTGTGCTATGATGAAGGATGAATGTGGGCAAGATGTTTTGTGTAATCTCTGGATTACATTAAGATTTTAATGACTTAAATAAACTTAAAATGAGTTAGTAAAACTAAAGTTTTCTTCAAATTGATTGTACTTGGTGCTGGAATTTATTATCACCTCCTTACTTTTTCATTTTCAATTGCATCAGTCTCTCTCTGAATTAGCCATCATTACACCATATAGAATAAACAGTATATATCAATGTATGCTAAGTATAATCCATATTTAGAAGAGTCATATTCAGCAATACCGCGCTACTGTGCACTGGGAGAAATAAAAGTACTAATGACTGCTTCTGTTTTATTTCTGTTCCAAATGTAAACATCTTTAGAGTATACATTCCGTGAATGTGACGTCACTGCTTAATCCTTCATAAATGAACTGGCCTGTCTGGGTTTACTCTCACAATTTAAAGAGTGTGTTTTATAGCTGATTCAGGTACTACGAGCTCCAAATGGTAATATCTTCAAAAATATTTATACTGTTCTCATCTAGTTTTGACTGACACATTTGACCGCCATCAGCTGGAAATACTGAGCCGCCAGTCGTCACTGAATACATATTACTATTTTTATACACTAAGCTCTATAATCCACTGTTTTAGATCCCATTACTGACATGTGCTCCTATAATCTGGGCCCCCAGGATAATTTACGAAAATATGGTAATTTTTTTTTCTATTGGTATGAATTTTCCGTGATTTATAATTTTATGCGTTTTCTTTCCAACCCCATAAAACCGTTATATAATATAACAATGTTATATAAAATATAACATTTAAAAACACATATTAAAGGGGATTCCAACTTTTTAAAAGAGTTCCTGACCGGGCCTTTTAACCCCCTTCCTGATCCTGACCAGGCACATTTTTCATTTTCTCAATACACTTCAGCTTAAATACTATGACATTTTCTTTCAATTAATTATTCTAGTTTTTTTGCCTTTTTATATATATACAGTTGAAACCAGAAGTTGACATACACTATATAATAAGACACATATGCATGTTTTTCCCAATATCTGACACAAGATATGCTAGGCTTTATTTTTATATAATTTAAAAAAAAAATAAAAATAAATATAAATATATATATATATATATATATATATATATCATATATATATATATAAAAATATATATATTATATATATATATTTATATATATATATACTATATATATATATATAGTACAGGCCAAAAGTTTGGACACACCAAATTCCAAGAGTTTTCTTTATTTTCATGACTATAAAAATTGTAGATTCACACTGAAGGCATCAAAACTATGAATACACACATGTGGAATTATATACTACAAAAAAGTGTGAAACAACTGAAAATATGTCTTATATTCTAGGTTCTTCGAAGTAGCCACCTTTTGCTTTGATTACTGCTTTGCACACTCTTTGCATTCTCGTGATGAGCTTCAAGAGGTTGTCACCTGAAATGGTTTTCACTTCACAGGTGTGCCCTGTCAGGTTTAATAAGTGGGATTTCTTGCCTTATAAATGGGGTTAGGACCATCAGTTGTGTTGTTCAGAAATCAGGTGGATACACAGCTGATAGTCCTACTGAATGGACTGTTAGAATTTGTATTATGGCAAGAAAAAAGCAGCTAACTAAAGAAAAACGAGTGGCCATCATTACTTTAAGAAATGAAGGTCAGTCAGTCTATAAATTGGGAAAACTTTGAAAATGTCCCCGAGTGCAGTGGCAAAAACCATCAAGCGCTACAAAGAAACTGTCTCACTGAGGACCGCCCCAGGAAAGGAAGAGCAAGAGTCACCTCTGCTGCGGAGGATAAGATCGTCCGAGTCACCAGCCTCAGAAATCGCAGGTTAACAGCAGCTCAGATTAGAGACCAGGTCAATGCCACACAGAGTTTTAGCAGCAGACACATCTCTACAACAACTGTTAAGAGGAGACTGTGTGCAGCAGGCCTTCATGGTAAAATAGCTACTAGGAAGCCACTGCTAAGGACAGAAACAAGCGGGAAGAGATTTGTTTGGGGCTAAAGAACACAAAGGAATGGACATTAGACCATTGGAAATTTTGTGCTTTGATTTGATGGAGTCCAATTTGAGATCTTTGGTTTCAACCATCGTGTCTTTGTGCGACGCAGAAAAGGTGAACGAATGGACTGTACATGCCGGGTTTTCCCACCGTGAAGCTTTTGGAGGGGAGGTGTGATGGTGTGGGAGTGCTTTGCTGGTGACACTGTGGGGGATTTATTCAAATTGAAGGAATACTGAACCATTATGGTTACCACAGCATCTTGCAGCGCCATGCTTATTCCATCCGGTTTGGCGTTTAGTTGGGCCATCTTTTTTTTTTCCCAAACCCAGGACAATGACCCCAAACACTTCTCCATACTGTGTAAGGGCCATTTGACCAAGAAGGAGAGTGATGGGGTACTATGCCAGATGTCCTGGCCTCCACAGTCACCAGACCTGAACTCAATTCAGATGGTTTGGGGTGAGCTGGACCGCAGAGGGAAGGCAAAAGGGCCAACAAGTGCTAAGCATGTCTGGGAACTCCTTCTAGACTGTTGGAAGACCAGTTCAGGTGACTACCTCTTGAAGCTCTCAAGAGAATGCAAAGAGTGTGCAAAGCAGTAATAAAAGGGAAAAAGGTAGCTACTTGAAGAACCTAAAAATATAAGACATATTTTCAGTTGTTTCACACTTTTTGTTAAGTATATAATTCCACATGTGTTAATTCATAGTTTTGATGCCTTCAGTGTGAATCTACAATTTTTATAGTCATGAAAATACAGAAAACTCTTGGAATGAGAAGGTGTGTCCAAACTTTTGGTCTGTACTGTATATATTCATGTTTTTCCCACTTCTGACATGAGATCAGAATAAATCTTACCCATTTAGATCAATTAGGAACCAAAATTATTTATATTTGCCAAATGCCAGAATAATGGGAGACAGAGAATTTTTAAGGCATTTTTATTACCTTCTGAAAGTCCAAAGTTTACATACACCAGGATTACTATGCTTTTAAACAATTTGGGACAGCCCATATGATGAGGTCATGTCTTTGGAAGCTTCTGATTTATTGGCAACATCTGAGTTAATTAGAGACACACCTGTGGATTTATTTTAAATGCAAAACAGAAACACACTGCTTCTGTGTGTAACATCAAGGGAAAGTCTAAAGAATCACCCAAAAGATATAAGAAGAGAATTTTTGGACTTTTTCAGTCTGGTTAATCCTTGAGTGCAATTTCCAGATATCTGAAGATGCCTCATTCATCTGTACAAACAATTATACGCAAGTACAAACAAGATTGGAAGCCATACCGCTCAGGAAGGAGATGGGTTCTGTGTCTCAGAGGTGAACGTGCTTTAGTCTGACATGTGCATATCAACCCAAAAAACAACAGCAAAAGCCCTTTATGAAGAGCTTTTGGAAGCTGGTAAGATTGCGTCATTATCCACAGTGAAACGAGCACTATATCAACATGAAAGGCCACTCTGCCAAGAAGAAGCCATTACTCCAGGAGAAACATATAAAAGCCAGATTAATGTTTGCAAATGCACACGGGAACAAAGACCTACATTTTGGAGACATGTCCTGTGGTCTGATGAAACTAAAATTTAACTGTTTGGCCATAATGACCATCGTTACATTTGAAAAAAAGGGAGAAGCTTGGAAGCCTAAGAACACCATCCCAACTGTGAAACACGGGAGTGGCAGCATCATGTTGTGGAGTTTTTTTTTGCTGCAGAAGGGACTGGTGCACTTCACAAAATAGATGGGATAAGAAGATTTTGTGGCAATACTGAAGCAATATCTCAAGACATCAGCCAGGAAGTTAAAGTTTGGGCAGAAATGGGTCTTCCAAATGGACAATGAGCCGAAGTATACTGCCAAACTGGTTACAAAGCGGTTTAAGGATAACCAAGTCAATGTTTTGGAATGGCCAGCACAAAGCGCTGATCTCAATCCTATTGAAAATTTATGGGCAAAGCTGAAAAGACATGTGCGAGCAAGGTGACCTACAAACATGGCTCAGTTACACCAGTTCTGTCAGGAGGAATGGGCCAAAATTCCTACCAAATATTGTGAGAAGCTTGTAGAAGGATATCCAAAATGTTTGACCCAAGTCATACAGTTTAAGGGCAATGCTACCAAATACTAATTAAATGTATGTAAACTTTTAACTTTGCAGAAAATAATAAAAATGCCTTAAATATTATCTGTCATTATTCTGCCATTTGGCAAATATAAATAATTTTGGTTCCTAGTTGACCTAAAATGAGTAAGGTTTATTCTGATTTCATGTCAGATAGTGAGAAAAACATGGAAAACTGGTTGAGAAGACTGGTTGAAAAAACTAAGATTGGGATAGAGATGTTGTATTAAAATAAAAAATCCATACTTACTGCCTCCATACTAATTGTAACTGTATGCCTAGTCCTGAGTCAGAGTGTTTTAGTGGTTGATTTACCTTTCAGCGTTGCTCTACATCACTCTTGCCGTGATGTAATTTCCAGTGCAATCCTCAGGCAACACTCAAATGTCACATCCGATGTCACTTCCAGTTCACAAAACATAAGGACAAACTAAGGAAACTGGAAGTAACTGGAAGTGACATCAGACATTGCACTAGAAGGAATGGGTGGATTTATTTGGCCCTTAAGGCATACCAGGACATAAGACAGTGCAAAATGTAAGTTTATTTCCTTATGGAAAGGTTCATCGTTATATATGATGAAAACAAAAAACTTCATCAATTGTAGAATTTTTTTTTGTAAATATTAAGTTTGGCCCACAACTTTGTTCAAGTCTTTAATTTGGGCCCACTGTGTATTTGAGTTTGACACCTGCTGTAAAAAATGTACTGGCTTCTAAAAACAAGCTTAATAGTTGTAAATTCTTCCACATATAAATGTGGTGGACCTTTGGAAGAAAATGTTCCAATACTCAGTTACGTTGTCTTAAGGATTTTTCTGTGCTAAAAGTGCCCAAGACCTCTAAAAACAAAACATGGATTGAGTGAGTGTGGTTACTACACCGCAGCTGTGAGGACTCAAACGCTAGATCTATGAAACAGAGGAACCTCACTGGCAATGTTCAGCAGAAGCCGTCCAGCAATTGACTCCTGTTCAAGTGGATTTTCCATGAAATTTTAAGTATTTATTTTTTTATTTATAGTTCTTGTGGAATCTAAAATTATTTAGACTGCAGATAAGCAGCATAGGAATTTTCAATATAAAATGACAAAAGGCTTTGCTATGATACAGAAGTCCATAGTTACTGTATGAATGTATAGGCAAAAATGATTACTGTATGAAGACAGTGCCAGTTTAAGTGGTGTTGACTGTAAATGGTGCACCGAACAAATGCAGTAACTAAAAACTTTCAGATCAGCATTCTACCACTAACGTTTACTAAATTGTATCACAAGGCACAACATTTTTATCTATGACAAAAACCTACTGCCCTACACCTGAGAGTCCATGACAGTGAGATAGTTGATTTGTGCTACACCTATTTCCACCAAGCACCCCCCTTAAAACAAATACACAGACAATTAGAACATATTGCCCATTTTATTACGAAATACTTATCCAAAAAAAAAAATACAAGAAATATTATAACCAAAAATACTTAAATATTCTGATTAACTCTTGGAGAAACTTTAAATACACTGCAACTCTTTGATTTAACTCATACTTGCCAACATTTGAAAGTGACCGTCAAGGAGATTTAGAGCTGTGTGTCACCCCCAGTATTTACATAACCATGCCCTCTTTATATCAAGTTACACCCCGTTTACAAAAGTCTACATCTACTACAACCAACTGTGTAACGGCTCTGGAGGAAAGCTAATTGAGGGGTTTGGCTTCACTCAGCTTTTCTGGACTTTTTAGCATCCAAGAGAACTGAGAGATACTGCGAAACTGTACCTGAACCTAAACCATTGCATTACTACCAATATTTCCACCACACAGTGACAATATTGTGGTAGATATCAGTATACAAAGGCTCTGCAGACCATATATTACTTCTATACAGTGATCATATGTTGGTCGATACCAGTGTACACAGGCTCTGCAGTCTGTATATTATCTCCACACAGTGACCATACAAAGTAGATAACTGTATACACCTGATCTGTAGACATGTCAGTGATTACAGTGCAGTTATACTTAGGGACTCACAGGAGATGTATTCTATGACTGGATTTGTTCTCTTTCCCTTTTCTTCTCCATTCTGTCCAGAGCACCATCATGACTTCTCCCAACCAACTCGTTTCTGCAGAATGTGTCACAAAAGCATCTTAGACATCTAAATTTTCTAGCACTTCCCTACCTGTTCTCACCTCTGTACAAACTCTACATGGAGCGATAGGTGGAGGTAAGAAGGTTATGAGGTGGTATTGCATGATGAGTAGAGGTGAGGGGGCTATGGGGTGATAAGTAGAGGTGGTTGGGAGTTTTTGGGGTGACAGGTGGAGGTGAGGAGGCTAAGGGGTGATAGGTGGAGGTAGTGGAGAGTTTATGGGGTGATAGGTGGAAGTGAGGGGTCGATAGGGTTATAGATGGAGGTGGTGGGGTTTATGGAGTGATAGGTGAGGGCTGTTGAATCACACTATAGAATCACACTGTAGAGCTTGAACTCTGAAGACCATACCGCAGGCATGATCTTCAGAGGGGGAAGGGGAAAAAAGTTTAGTACTGTCATGTTTTTTGTATTTTTTTATACAGTTTTCCCTTTGGACTATGTCTGATTCATTGGACCAGTAGTGAATCCATTTAGTTAATAAAATGGTTAACAAGGGCCGATGTCAGGGAGTGTTTATTTAAATAAAAAAAATATTACCTCAGTACCCAACACATCAGGGGTAGAGATGGGCGAATTTCTCAAAAATTCGATTCGGTGACTTCGCCGAATTTTCGGACAAAATTCTATTTGGTCCGAATTACTTCGGGACGAATCGCATTAAAAAACAGCTATTTCCAGGCTGCACAGAACCTGCAGGGTGCTGTAGAACGATGTGCCATGCTTAAATATGCAGAGGGAGCTTGGTTTGGTCTTCATACAATGTTGTGTTTTAGTATGACACGCAGATGACTGCCGCCGCTCTTAGAATCGCTTCACTATAAGATTTCCTGGGCCCTTAAGAGGGCAAAACTGACCAAAAAAATTGAAGCGGGAATGTAGCTGATAAAGTCATGGCAGCGACAGCTGGAAAAAAACAAGCGGAAGGCTCAAGTGGCAACATCAGTGACAGAGTGTGGAGTAACGGCGCAGCCACAGCAGCATTGAGTCAGACAGTGCACAATGACATTCTGAAGGTGGCAAAAACGGAGTAGGCCACAGAGTGCACAATGACACAGTGTGTAGGTTACGGCAGCAGCCACAGAAGCTAGCATGAGGTCAGACAGTGCACAATTACATTCTGGAGGTGGCAAAAACAGGAGTAGGCCACAGAGTGGCACAATGTCAGAGATGGGAGGTGACGGCAGCAGCAGCATGAGGTCAGAGAGTGGCACAATGACACAGTGTGGATGTCATGGCACCAGCAACAGCAGCAGCAGCATGAGGTCATAGAATGGCACAATGACAGAGTGTGGAGGTGGGTGGCAATACCAGTCCCTGGTAAAGATGGTGGTAGGCAGATGGAGAAACTGTCAGCAGATGTGTGGCATCAGGCGGGTGGCGGCATCAGAATAGTGGCTGAGACAGGTAGTTTGAACCCAGACTCATTTCTCAAAGTTTGGGTGAGGCGTCATGGCTGATGTAATCTGACGCCTAAGGCACTGGTGTGGGGAAATCCTGGCAGATTCACGCCTGATTCATCTTCACAAAGGTCAGTCGTTCCACATTTCCCATGGACAAGCGGGTTCTCCTTGGGGTAACGATGGCCTCTGCCGCACTGAACACCCGCTCTGATGCCACACTACTGGCCGGGCAGGACAGCTTCTCCACTGCAAACTCGGCAAGTTGCGGCCACACATCCAGTTTGGCTGCCCAGTAGTCCAGCAGATCTTCTAACTGGGGTGGCAGAGTGCTGTCCAAGTAGGCCACCACCTGTTGGTTCAGGGTCTGCTCCAGGTCCTGCTGCTGCTGGCGACTGCCCTCCTCACTAGGCAGGTGAAGGAAGCTGCTCATCAGTGACTCCAGTTTGCTGCTGATGGAGCTGGAACTTCTCCTACCCCCCCCCCACCTTCCCCCAGCAGCCGCGGCAGTAGTACAGTGAGCGCTGAAGAACCCCCGGTCAGGCCTGTCAGAGGAGGACGATGCCGCACATAGGCAGCGGCACAACTGACTACGGAGGATTTCCTATAGTATTTGAGTTTGTTCTCCCTCTCAGCAGCTGGGAAAAAGGCTCCCATTTTGGACCGGTAGCGAGGGTCCAATAGGGTGGAGAGCCAGAAGTCATCCCTCTGCCGGATGCTGACTATTCGGCTATCACTAGCCAGGCAAATCAGCATGCTGCGGGCCACCTGCACAAGTGACTCGAGGGGCTCCCTGCCTCCATCTCCACTGTATACTGCCAGGGTGCTTGCGGGTCATCTGCCTCGTCTTCCTCATCTCCATCTACCTCCTCCAGCTCCTCCTCTCTTGTCACCTTGGTAGAAAATCCACTCATTTCACCAGACAATGCTTCTGCTCCAATGTCCTCCTCCTCCTCCTCCTCCATTTCAGTCCACCCAGACTCATGTGGCCGCGAGATGTAGTCGCCACATCTCCAGTCCACCACCCAGACCGATTTTTCAGCATCTGTTCCAGACATGAAGCAGTGGAATGACGTTATTCATCCCATAGTCCTGGCGACTGGCGAATAACGTGGCCTCCTCAAACGGCCTCAACAAACGGCAGGTGTAACGCATGAGCTGCCACTGGCTGACATCAAAGTTACACAGGGGAGTACTCCTGTCCGCCTGGATCATCAAAAAATCGTTACTGGCCTTTCTCTGTTCATACAGTGGGTCCAACATGTGCAGGCTGGAATTCCAACGGGTGGAAACATCGCATATCAGAGTGTGTTGGGGGAGGCCGTTCTGCCACTGCAACTCGAGGAAGGTGTTCCTGGCTTTGTAGGAATGGATGAAGTGCATTTTCAGAATCTTCTGAAGATCGGTGGAAGACTTCAGGAACCTTTTCACAACCAAATTGAACACGTGCGCCATGCAGGGCACATGAACCATCCCTCCTCGGTGCAGTGCGGACACCATGTTACTCCCAATGTCCGTCACCATGGTTCCGATTTTCAGTTGGCGCGGAGAAAGCCACACATCGATTTCTTGCTGCATGACGCGAGCAGCTGTTCCTCCCTGTGTGACTTCGTTCGCGAGGAAAGTCAGGTGTAGAACTGTGTGACACCGCTGTGCCCTACACATGTGGTATGAAGGAGCAGTACTTGTGGAAGCTGAGATGGTAGTGGTGGTGGAGGAGGAGGAGGCGGACATTGGCACAGGAGCCGCAGTTTGTCAAGGTGGAGGAGAAAGCGGCGTCTCCTGTCCAAGTTGTTGGCGTGCTGTCCAGGAGCACATTCACCCAGTGGGCCGTAAAGGACATGTACTGGCCCTGACCGTAGTTACAGCTCCAGACGTCCGCGCTGCCGTGCAACTTGGAACAAACCGATAAGCTCAAGGACTGGCCCACCTTCTGTTCTACATATTGTAACATCTCACATGCGTTCAGACGCCATCTTGGGCCGTCCTGGGGGTATTTTGCTCCTGGATCGCCGTCTTTGGTAAACGGAATATTTGCACTCAGACACAGGGGCATCCGTTTAACTGGCCTCAACCAGTTTTATTCAGGCTCAGTATAACGTACAGCAAGTAAACCAAACAAAACAAAACCTCGGCCGTCTAGCCACTATCTAAACATTAGTGAGTCCCTCACTAACCTGCAGTCAGGACCTACCGTCCAGCACTGCCCACACTCACGTCACCAGCCTCCACTGGTACCGGCTTCCTCAAGCCTGGGGGTGAAGAGCCTCCTCTCACAAGCTCCATGCTTCTCCAAACAGCAGTTGACCCACACCCTGATTACCTGGGAAGCAGCAGGCTTTGTAGGCCTCAAGGCCATGCCAAAACATTGTTGGAACACTGGAACATGGGGAGTAGACACCCACCCGACACATTGTCTACTCCCAATAAGAGCGACCCTAAGAACGGCTGAAAAGCCAAACTTAACCATACACCTTTGACAACAGTTTAGTGTGGCAGACAATACATCTGACCGTCTCCTATTCCACCAAGGCCACATATTCTTGGTGGCATGTCGCATATACCACTCTGGTATATCTCCACCTAGTGGAAGAAACAGACAGCTACATGTAGCCGGTCCGCCACATACCCCTCCCCTCTGATAAAACCCGTAGGGCTTTCTCACCTTTCTCAGCTCCTCGGGGTCAAAACCTTTTTGGGGCAACGTCTTCCCTACAACCTCAGGGG